>JAHIAM010001869.1:0-62184 GCA_021605205.1 Aegilops longissima
CGCCAGCGCTTTGCGCGGGCGCGCAGGGGTGGCCTGCGCGCCAAGGAGGCCGCCGATTCCCTGGGCCTGCCGGAAGGCGCCGCCATTGCCGCGCATGCGGCCAGCATGAGGGCAGCCTCCAGGCCGTGCCGCTGCGCGCCGAATGGCTGGCCATCCTGAAGGGCTTGCAGGACTGCGGCCCGTGGATGGCGCTGACGCGCAACGAGTCCACGGTCCACGAAAGACCGGGGTCCATCAGAAGCTTTCGGTCAACGGCGGCGTGGGCTTGCCCCTGGGCCGCGACATCGACCTGCGAATATTCTTTGCCCAATGGCATGCCGGCTATGCCGTGACCGAGCAGCCTGCCCAGGCCGGCAGGCCGGCCATGCGCAGCCTGCAGTTCTTCAATGCGCAGGGCCGTGCTGCGTACAAGGTCCATGCGCGCGAGTCCACCGACCTGCAGGCATGGGAGGCGCTGGTGCAGCGTTTCGCCGAGCCCAGCGCTGGTTACCTGTTCCGCCATGCCCGCCCGCGTGCGCTGCCGCAGGCCGACGAGGCCATCGACGTGCCCGGCCTGAGCACTGCCTGGGCCGCCATGCAGGACACGCATGAATTCTTCGATCTGTTGCGCCGGTTTGGCGCCGAGCGCCAGCAGGCCTTCCGCCTGGTGCCCGGCCACTGCGCGCGGCTGGCGCCCGAGTCCGTGGCCCAGTTGCTGGGCGATGCGGCCGTGGACGGCCTGCCCATCATGGTCTTCGTGGACAGCGGCGGCTGCATCCAGATCCACACCGCCCCGTGCACAACATCCAGCCCATGGACATGCCTGGCGGCGCGCAATGGATCAATGTGATGGACCCGGATTTCAACCTGCATCTGCGCTGCGATCTGATCGCCAGCGTCTGGGCCGTGCAAAGCCCACGGCCGATGGCGTGTCACCTCGGTCGAGGCCTTCGATGCCCGGGGCGACCTGATGGCCATGTTCTTTGGCGAGCGCAAGCCGGGCCGGGCCGAGCTGCCCGGCTGGCGCGAACTGGTGGCAGGCCTGCCGCGCCTGGCAGCGCAGGCGCTGGCCTGAACGCACCCCAGGCCCTGAAAAGAACGGTCCGGCCCTGCGTCGGGCCGCGTCAGAGATGCACGGTGGCGGCCACCAGCTGCCCACCAGCGGACGCACCACCATCACGCAGACAAAGGCCACGGGCATGGCCAGCACATAGCCTGTATCACGCGCCGCAGGTAGTCGGCGCCCAGGCCGCTGTTGGCGCCGACGATGGCACAGCACATCAGAAACGCCATGATTGCCGACATGTAGAAGGCAAAGACGACAGGTGCGAAGCGGCGGTGCAGCTTGCGGCTGCGGGGGCTGTAGGGGAAATGGAGGCAGAGGCGGAGGTAGGAGGCATGGAGACGGATCCGGTCAGGCCGCTTGTCGATTCTGGCGCGGTGCGCAGGACTGTAGGCAAGGCCCATGCTGCCGTGTAGAGGGCTGCAGCTTGGTGCACTCTGCGTAAGGTATTGATGAATCCATTTTTCATCCATAGTTTTTGTGCCTAATCTGCGCTCCATCGAGACCTTCGTCAAAGCCCCTGGAAGGCGGCTCCATTGCCTCGGCTGCGCGCCAGCTGGGCATTTCTCCGGCGGCGGCCAGCCAGAACATCGCCAGCTGGAGCGCGAGCTGGCACGCGGCTGATCACGCGCACCACGCGATCCATGGCGTTGACCGAGGCGGGCGAGCGCCATCTGGCGCGCGGGCCCTGTGCTGCAGGAGCTGGAAAAAGCGCAGTCCGACCTGTCCCAGCTGCACGGCGAGTTGTAGGGCCGGCTGCGCATCGCCTGCATGGCAGCCTTTGGCCGCCATGTGCTGGCGCTGCTGCTGCCGGTCTTTGCCGCGCAGCATCCCGGCTGGAGCTGGAGTTGCTGGTGGTGGGACCGGCAGGTGGATGTGCTCCAGGAAGACGTGGATATCAGCGTGCGTTACTGCGATGTGCTGGAGCCCGGCATGGCTGTGCGCCAGCTGGCGGCCGTGCCGCGCGTGCTGTGTGCATCACCGGCCTATCTGCAGGCCCATGGCAGGCCACGGACGGCCCAGGATTTGCTGACCATGCCTGCCTGCTGTACTGGCGCGAGGCAGATGGCCGTTTCATGCGCTGGCCGTTTCACGCGACGGCAAGCGCGTGGACCCGCAGCTGCGCGTGACCGCCATCGCCAGCGACGTGGATGCCCTGACCGAGATGGCCGTGGCCGGGGCGGCATTGTGGATCGGCAGCTTCACTGCCCACCGCCACATGCGCGAAGGACCGCTGCAGCCGCTAACCTGGGTCCGGCCCGCAAGGGGCAGCTGCATTCGAGGACACCACGCTGGATTTCTTCGCCTGCTTTCGCGACCGCCAGTACGTGCCGACCAAGGTGCGTGCCCTGGTGGACTACCTGGTCGAGACGCTGCCGCAGCAGCCGATGCTGCGCTGGAACGTACCGGCCTGAGCAGCGCAGGGGAGGTTAGTGCCCCAGGTGCTGGGGCAGCACCTCCTGCAGGATGGTGGTGGCGATTTCTCGATGGACTTGGTCGTGCTCGACAGCCACGGTATGCTGCTGCGGCGCATCATGGATTCGGCCTCGGCCACCTCGTAGCGGCAATTGACGAGGCTGGCGTACTTGGAGTCGGGCCGGCGTTCGTTGCGGATGCTGGACAGGCGCTGCGGATCGATGGTCAGGCCGAACAGCTTCGCGCGAGGGCACCAGGGCGGGCGGCAGCTGCTTGCGCTCGAAACTCGGGATCAGCGGGTAGTTGGCCACCATGAGGCCGAACTGCATGGCCAGGTACAGGCTGGTGGGGTCTTGGCGCTGCGCGACACGCCGACCAGGATCACGTCGGCGCCCGTCAGGTCCTGGTGGGTTCTGGCCGTCGTCATGGGCCAGTGTAGTTGATGGCCTCCATGCGCTCCAGGTATTCCTTGCTCTCGCTGATGTCGGCGAAGCGGCCCACGCGGTGCAGCGATTTCTGGCCCAGCTCCAGCTCCATGGCCGCGTACTGAAGGTGCCGAACATGTCGAACACCTTGCCTTGCACTGGGACTCGATCAGGTCGAGCATGTCCTGCTGACCAGGTGGTGAAGACGATGGGCTTGTGGCTTTCCGACTCGGCCACATGGTTGATCTGGCGCACGGCCTGGTGCACTTTGTCCATGGTGTCCACGAAGGATGCGGACCAGGCGCGACTTGGTGTCGAACTGGGCCATGATGGCCGTGCCGAAGGTCTCGGCTGTAATGCCAGTGCCATCGGAGATGACGAGATGGTGTGGGGTGCATGGTGGTCGGACTCTGGACAGGGGCTGCCGTCGGTTCACGGCAAACGCCTACAATGGCGCCCATTCCCAATTTCCCATCCATGCTCGCTGCCGGCCTCCAACCAGAACAGCAAAGCCTCGCGCATGCCTGCGTGGATGGATCGACCGTGCCCGGCTTTGGCAGCCGGGGCGGCGCACGACGGTTTTCAACTTCTGGAGCTTTCCCATGTCTCAACTGTTCGAGGCCACCGCCCTCGTCGTTCCGTTTGAACAACTGAGGATGACCGATGTCGAGTCCGGCGGCAAGAACGCCTCGCTCGGCGAAATGATCTCGCAGCTGCCGCAGGGCGTGCGCGTTCCACGGGCTTTGCCACCACGGCCCACGCCTTCCGCCAGTTCCTGGCCCACGACGGCCTGGCCGACAAGATCAGTGCCAAGTTGGCCGCCCTGGACGTG
Organism: Aegilops longissima; assembly: GCA_021605205.1. NCBI lineage: Eukaryota > Viridiplantae > Streptophyta > Magnoliopsida > Poales > Poaceae > Aegilops > Aegilops longissima. Next base: position 3,716 of record JAHIAM010001869.1, read on the forward strand.
GAAGATGTCCGCGCCTGGCCCAGGTCGGTGCCGAAATCCGTGCCCTGGTCGAGAACCAGCCCTTCCCCGGCCGATCTGGAGCAGGCCATCCGCGAGGAATTCGTGCGCCTGCAGGGCGGCAACGAGGCAGCCTCGTTCGCCGTGCGTTCTCGGCCACGGCCGAAGACCTGCCCGACGCCCGTTCGCGGGCCAGCAGGAAACCTTCCTGAACGTGGTGGCATCGAGTCGGTGCTGCACAAGATGAAGGAAGTGTTCGCCTGCTGTACAACGACCGCGCCATCTCCTACCGCGTGCACAAGGGCTTTGCCCACGACGTGGTGGCCCTGTCGGCCGGCGTGCAGCGCATGGTGCGTTCCGACCTGGCGCGGCCGGCGGATGTTCACCATCGACACCGAATCGGGCTTCGAGGAAGTGGTCTTCATCACCCAGCTACGGCCTGGGCGAGACCGTGGTGCAGGGCGCCGTCAATCCTGACGAGTTCTATGCAAGCCCATGCTCAAGGCCGGCAAGAAGGCCCTGATCCGCCGCAACTGGGCTCCAAGCTGATCCAGATGGTCTTTGCCTCGCCTGAGGAAAAGGCCGCCAGCGGCAAGCTGGTCAAGACCACCGACGTCGCCCATGAGCTGCGCAATCGCTACTCGCCGTCCGATGAGGACGTGCAGCAGCTGGCCCACTATGCCCTGGTCATCGAGCAGCACTCATGGCCGCCCCATGGACATCGAGGGGGAAAGGACGGCACGGACGGCCAGCTCTACATCCTGCAGGCCCGCCCGAGACCGTGAAGAGCCAGGCCAAAGGCCAGGCCGAGCAGCGCCACGCCTCAAGGGCACGGGCAATGCTGGCCAGGCCGCGCCATTGGCCAGAAAGATCGGCACGGGCCCCGTGCGCCTGGTCAATGACATCGCCAACATGGACCAGGTCCAGCCTGGCGACGTGCTGGACCATGACGCGACCGATCCCAACTGGGAGCCGGTGATGAAGCGCGCCTCGGCCATCGTCACCAACCGTGGCGGCTGGTACCTGCCACGCGGCCATCATTGCGCGCGAACTGGGTATTCTGGCCGTGGTCGGCTGCGGCAACGCCACCGACCTGCTCAAGGACGGCACCCTGGTCACCGTCAGCTGCGCCGAAGGCGATACCGGCAAGATCACGACGGCCTGATCGAGACCGAGATCACCGAAGTGCAGCGTGGCGAGATGCCCGCCATCAAGACCAAGATCATGAACGTGGGCAACCCCAGCTGGCCTTCGACTTCGCCCAGCTGCCCAACGAGGGCGTGGGCCTGGCCCGCCTGGAGTTCATCATCAACAACAACATCGGCGTGCACCCCAAGGCCATCCTGACTATCCTGCCGTGGATGCCGACCTCCAAGAAGGCCGTGGAGTCCGTGGCCCGTGGCGCATGCCTCGCCGCGCGCCTTCTACGTGGACAAGGTCGCCGAAGGCGTGGCGACGATTGCCGCCGCCTTCTGGCCCAAGCCTGTCATCGTGCGCATGTCGGACTTCAAGTCCAACGAGTACCGCAAGCTCATCGGCGGCAGCCGCTACGAGCCGAGGAAGAGAACCCATGCTGGGCTTCCGTGGCGCCGCGCGCTACATCTCCGAGGACTTCGGCGAGGCCTTCCGCATGGAGTGCGAGGCACTGCGCCGCGTGCGCGAGGACATGGGCCTGACCAACGTGCAGATCGCGATTCCGTTCGTGCGCACGCTCAAGCAGGCCGAGCGCGTCACCCAGCTGCTGGCGGCCAACGGCCTCAAGCGCGGCGACAACGAACTCAAGCTCACCATGATGTGCGAGGTGCCCTCCAACGCCATCCTGGCCGACGAGTTCCTCGAGTTCTTCGACGGCTTCTCCATCGGCTCCAACGACCTGACCCAGCTGACGCTGGGCCTGACCGCGACTCCGGCCTGGAGCTGCTGGCTGCCGACTTCGACGAGCGCGACCCGGCCGTGCGCAAGATGCTGTCGCGCGCCATCAAGGCCTGCCTGACCAGGGCAAGTACGTGGGCATCTGCGGCCAGGCCCTTCGGACCACCCGGACTTCGCCAATGGCTGGCTGACGAAGGCATTGCCTCCATCTCGCTGAATCCCGACAGCGTGGTCGCCACCTGGCAGCGCCTGGCGCAGTAGCAGCTGGCAGCGTCGCCATGCATACGCCGAAAGCGCACTTGCATGACGACGCGGTCGGGGACCGTCCGAAGGTGAGACCTTCGCCCCGACCCGCACGACATCCGCCATCTGTGGCTCAAGGCCGTGCTGTTCGCGGTCTGTGGCCGTCCCTTTGGCGCCTGCTACGCGCGCGACCTGCAGGCGCTGATGCCCGACTGGCCGCTGGCCTACTGGTTCGCGGCCCAGGGGGCAGTCCTGATGTTCCTGGCCATCGTCATCGTCTATTGTCTGTCCATGGACCATTTTCGAGCGCCGCGAGGCCCGGGCCGCTTTTGCGACGGCACCGGCTCCCGCATCCCCATCGGCCGATACGCAACCGTCCGCACCGCCATCGCCTCCCGGCCATGGCTGAGCGCGCCCGCCGACGGCGGCCTCCCACTCCCACTGGCGGCTGCACCGCATCGTGGCCCTGTACACGCTGGGCGTGCTGGGTTTTCTGGCCCTCATGTTCTGGGCCGAGCAGCAAGGCCTGTCCGCCACTGGATAGGCCCCATCTTCCTGTTCTTCACCGTCATGGTTTATGCGGCCATCGGCGTGTACCTGCGCACCAGCGACCCCGAGGAGTACTACGTCGCGGGCCGGCGCATTCCACCTTCTACAACGGCATGGCGGCTGCGGCGGACTGGGTCAGCGCGGCCTCGTTCATCAGCCTGTCGGGGGCGCTGTACCTGCAGGGCTTTGCCGGCGTGCCGGGCCAGGCCGGCGGACTGGCCTACCTGCTGGGCTGGACGGGCGGCTTTGCCTGGTCGCCATGCTGATCGCGCCGCACCTGCGGGCGATGAAGCTCTACACCATTCCCGATTTCTTCCAGCAGCGCTACGGCGGGCGCTGGCCGCGCGTGATCGCGGCGCTGGCGGCCGTGATCTGCTCGTTCACCTGCGTGGTGGCGCAGATCTACGGCGGGGCTGATCGCCTCGCGGCTGACGGGCGTGCAGTTCGAGATCGCATCATGCTGGGCCTGGGCGGCGTGCTGCTGTGCTTCTTCCTGGGCGGCATGCGCGCCATCACCTGACTCCAGGTCGCGCAGTACGTGGTGATCCTGCTGGCCTTTCTGATCCCCGTGTCCTGGCTGGCCTACCGGCAGATGGCAATCCCGTGCCGCCGCTGGCCTATACGGCCCAGCTCAGCCAGATTGCGGAGATGGAGCAGCGCCTGCTGGACCTGCCGGCCGAGCAGGAGGTGATCGCCGCCTACCGCCTGCGCGCCGAGGTGCTGAGGACAAGCTCGGGACGTGCCGCGCGTTCTGGCTGCCGAGGCCAGGCGCTGGGCCGAGCGCATACGCGATTCGCGCACGCGCAGCGGCGATATCGGCGCCATCATGGCTGCCAGCCGCGAACTGGCCGCCATGCCGCGTGACGAAGCGGCCGCGCGCGCGCTGTGGACACGCCAGCTGCAGGAATGCGCGAGCGCGAGAAGCCGCTGGGCGGCATCCCGCTGCACAGCCTGCCATTCGCCGGCAACCCGACGGATCGGCCCAGGAGCAGCAGATCTACGAGGACAGCCGGCGCAACTTCCTGGCGCTGATGTTTCTGTTTCATGCTGCGGCACGGCCGGCCTGCCGCATTTGCTCACGCTACATTACACGGCGCCTCGGTGTCGGGGCGCGGGCCTCGGTGGGCTGGACGCTGTTCTTCATCGGCGTGCTGTACATGAGCGCGCCGGCCCTGGCCGTGCTGGTCAAGTTCGAGGTCATGAACAACCCGTGGGCATCCGCTTTGACGAGCTGCCCAACTGGATGGCGCAGTGGGCCAGGGTGGATGCCTCCTTGCTGGCCGTGGAGGATGTCAACGGCGACGGCGTGCTGCAGTTCGGCGAGATCCGCATGGGCGCCGACCTCATCATGCTGGCCACGCCGAGCTGGGCGGCATGCCCTACGTGGTCTCCGGCCTGGTGGTGGCGGCTGGCGGCCTGGCTGCGGCGCTGTCCACGGCCGATGGACTGCTGCTGACCATCAGCAACGCTCTGGTGCGCGACCTGTACTTTCGCGAGCGCCGCCGCCGCGCCTCGCCCGAGCAGCGCGTGATCCTGTCCAAGTTCGCGCTGCTGGTGATGGCGCTGTCGGCCGCCTTCGTGGCCTCGCGCCGTTCCTCGGACATCCTGCCCATGGTCACGGCATCGTTCTCGCTGGCGCCTCGGCCTTCGTGCCGGCCATGGTGCTGGGCATCTTCTGGCGTGGCACCACGCGCCGGCGCCGTGGCCGGCATGCTGGCAGGCTGGGCGTCACGCTGTACTGCATGGTCTCGCATGTGCCGGCACTGCAGCCCGTGCGCCCGAAGCGCTGCACGCGCGCCTGTGGTAGGGGCATACAGCCGATTTCATCGGGCGTCTTCGGCGTGCCGGCTGGCCTGATGGTGACCTGGCTGGTCAGCTGCCCGACCCGCGCTGCCAGGCACTGGCGCGTTCCTGTGCCCGCAAAGCGTCCTGACGGCAGAGGCCGCCGGGCGAGGATGGCCATTTTCGCCCCGTTTTGCGCTTTTGGCAGATCTGGATCATTGCCGGCCCACTGAAGCCCGTGCGTGCTGGAAAACCCGCTTTGGGGAGCCGGAGGCCTCGCGACACGCTGCGAGCCGTGTCCGATCCGATCCATTGCAGAGAATCCCGTCCGCCGCGCATTTGTGAAAACGTCCGCCGGCCAACAGGCATTCAAGGAACGCCATGCCGACCTCTCGCCCCGGTTGCGCTCTCGGCCTTTTTGCTGTTTGACGGGCAACGCAGCCTGGCGCAGGTGCAGGCCGTGGCCGGCATGGGCGTGACGCAGGACGAGATCTTGGCGCTGGTGGAGCGCGAATGGCTGGCACCGCGCGACGCGGCCGAGCCCCGGCTGGGCGTGGTGGCTGTCGCGGTGCCTTCGTCCCCTGCCGCGCCTGCTGCAGCGGCTTCGTCCACGGATCGGCAGGCGATGCGCCCGCGCAGTCCGAGCCATCGCTGGCCGTGCGCTATCGCAACGCCTATCCGCTGGCCGTGGCCATCACGGCCAACCTGGGCCTGAAGGGGTTCCGGCTCAACCTTGCCGTGGAAGCGGCCATGGGCTACGACCAGCTGGTGGCGCTGGCACCGCGCGCTGCGCGGGCGGCCAGTCCTGCCAGCCACCTGCCGCTGCACGAGGCGCTGTTCGGTAAGGCACCTTGAATGAGGAATGGCCCGCACGCTCGCCGAGGGTGCGCTTTTCATCTTGGGGCGGCCCGGCAATGAAAAGGGCAAGGCGCCTTCGCACCTTGCCCTTGCATGAACCTGTGTGCAGGCTCAGACGGCCAGCAGCTCCACGTCGAACTTCAGCGTGGCGTTGGGGGATCACGCCGCCGGCGCCGCGGGCGCCATAGCCCAGTTCGGCCGGGATGATCAGGGTGCGCTGGCCGCCCACCTTCATGCCTTGCACGCCTTCGTCCCAGCCCTTGATCACCATGCCGCCGCCCAGGGGAAGACGAAGGGATCGTTGCGGTCCTTGCTGGAGTCGAACTTGGCGCCCTGCACGCCGTTGTTGTAGAGAGCCAGCCCGTGTAGTGCGGTCACGCTGCAGGCCGCGCTGGGCTTCAGCGCCGTCGCCCACGACGGTGTCTTCTTCACTGCAGGCCGGATGCGGTGGTGGTGAAAGCCATGGTGGTATTCCTTGAGAGAAACGGTAGGGAAGGAGACGACCCGGCGGGCCAGGCCCTGCGCGGAAGAGGCCGTGGCGCCTGGTGCCGCGCCCGGCCTGACATCACTTCTGGCGCGCGGCCACCCAGCGGTTGGCAAACGCCTGCACATCGGACAGGCGCTTGAGCAGGTCCTGGCCGGCCAGCGTCACGGTGTAGCCGTCGGAGCCATGCTCCAGCAGCCCGCACTCGCGCAGCTCCTTGATGCGGGTGTTCAGCGTGTTGGGCGTGATGCCGCCCACGCTGTCTTGCAGCAGCAGTCGAAAGGTCTGAGGATGGCCGTCACGCAGCGCCCACAGCACGCGCAACGCGTAGCGGCATTCGAGTTTCTCGAACAGCTGGTTGATGGCGGCGTTTTCCTTGGAGCTCATGACGCTTCTCCTTGCGCAATGGTGTGGGTGAGCCGGCAGGTGCGTCCGGGTGGGGCGCGCGCCGAGCCAGAGTCCCGGGGAACTATAGCTCTGGATTCATTCTGGCTACAAGTTTGGTAGCTCAAAACCCACAGCGGCAATGCCCCACGCTAGAGGAATACGCGTATGACCAAGCCGTTGCAGACCGCCGTGGCCTGCCCGCTGCGCGGCGGTTTCTCAGCTCTTGAGTTTGAGCAGATAGGTCATCACGCTGGCCGTGGTGTGCTCCAGCTCAGAAAGCCGTTGAAATCGCGGCCCGCCTGCCAGGAAGGCTCCCAGCGGTTCTGGCGCAGGGCGCGTTGCCAGCTCTCGTGCTGCGTGGCCTGCTCCACGGCGCCCAGCAGGGCCTGGGCACGTGCGGCGCTGACCTGCTTGCCGGTGAAGACGGCGCGCCAGTTGGCCATGTCCGCATCCAGCCCTGCTCGCGGAACGAGGGCAGGCCAACAGGCTGCAGCGCGAGGACACGCCGATGGCGCAGCTTGCCGCTGGCCAGCGCCTCGCTGAACTCGCTGTAGCCGGACACGCCCATGCGCGCATCGCCCTGGAGCAAGGCCTCCACCACCTGGGCGCCGCCAGAAAGGGCTTGTAGACCAGTTGCTCGGCGCCGCTCTGGCGCGCGCGTGAGCAGGCCGGCGAACATGGTCCACGCCGCCTGCCGAGCCTCCCGCAAACGACTGGTGGGCCAGGTCGCCAGCAGCGCGGCCACCAGGTCCTTGGCATTGCGGATGGGGAGTCGGCCGGTACGGCCACGACCAGGTAGTCGCTGGTCAGGCGGGCAATCGGCTGCATGCGACATGTTGACGGCCGGCTTTGCAGTGCCACCGTACCGACCATCACCATGCCGCCTATCAGCAGGCGTCGGGTCCTGCCATGGCGCTCGGCAAACTGGGCCAGGCCGATGGTGCCTCCTTGCCGCCCACGTTTTCATCACCCACGCGCTCGGCCGCGCCGCCAGCCACCAGGGCCGCGCCCAATGCGCGGCCGGTCTGGTCCCAGCCGCCACCGGCATTGGCCGGAATGACGATGCGCAGGCTGGTCGCCACGCGCTGGCGCTGCCGGCAGCCCGTGGCGCATGGGCTGCAGGTGCTGCCGCTGGCGGCGCGGCATGGCCAGCGGAGAGCACAGCATGGCCAGGGCAGCGCCCTGGGCCAGCATCTGGCGGCGGTTCTGGCGCGTGCCGTCAGCGGCAGGGTGGCGTCGGCGGCGGTTTGCGAAAAGCTCGGAAGGCGCATGCAGTCTCAATCGGGTTCGCGCGCCATTGTGGGCGCAAATGAATCAGAAAGGCGGATTATGTAAGCATATGCGTCAGCTGGCTGACATAACGCAGGCTGCCTGGGGCCTGGGGGCCAGATGCGTCAGGTGCAGGCCAACCGACGTGCATCGCTGTCCCGGGATGCGCGGCGGCTCGCCCGCCCCGGGGGCAAGGAGCGGAAATGGAGCGCCGTGACACAGATGTCGATTAAGCCGGTAAAGCTTTGTAAATGCGATCAATTCTTATTTGTGGGCGGTAGAATCCCCGGGCCTTTCCTTTCCTGGGCTCCCGTGCCCGCCATCCGTGATGGTTGACGCCACGTGGCGCTTCCGCCTTTTCTGTTGATGACATCCCCAAACCGGACCCTCGGCGCCGTTCCTGCTGGCTCAAGACACTGCACGAGTGGCACTGGGTCAGCTCCGCGCTGTGCCTGATCGGCATGCTGTTGTTCGCCGTCACGGGGTTCACGCTCAACCATGCGGGGCAGATCGAGTCCAGGCCGCGCATCGTGCGGGCGAGGCGGCATTGCTCGATGCGCTGCGCGTGCAGTTGGTCAGCAGCAGGCCAGCCAGCCGCGCGACCGGGCACCCGTGCCTGCGCCGTTTGCGGACTGGGTGCGCGGCCAGTGGGGCCTTTGAGGCCGAGGGCCGCGAGGCCGAATGGACGGCCGACGAACTCTATGTCTCCCTGCCACGCCCCGGCGGCGATGCCTGGGTGCGCGTTGCCTGGCCGATGGCGAGGCCGAATACGAGCGCACCGACCGGGGCTGGATCGCCTATCTGAACGACCTGCACAAGGGCCGCAACACGGGCGCCGCCTGGGCTGGTTCATCGACATCTTTGCCGCAGCCTGCCTGGTGTTCACCGTCACGGGCCTGTTCATCCTGAAGATGCATGCAGGCACCGCCCTTCACCTGGCCCATGGTCGGCATGGGGCTGGTGATTCCATGTTGCTGGCCCTCCTGTTGATCCACTGAGAACCGAAAGAGCCTTGCCAATGAATCCGCACTTCTCTGCGCTACACCATGGCGCTTGGCGCCTGCTGGGCGCGGTCCCGGTCTTTGCCGCCGGCCTGAACGTGGGCGTGGAAATTCCGCGCCTGGATGTCGCCGAATACCACCGCCCCTACGTGGCCGTGTGGATCGAGCGCGCCGACGCCTCGGTGGCCTCCACGCCGTCGGTCTGGTACGACGTGAAGATGCGCAATGCCGAAGGCTGAAGTGGCTCAGGACATGCGCCAGTGGTGGCGCCGCACGGGCCGTGACCTGACGTTGCCGATCGATGGCGTGACCACCCCACGCGTCCCGTGGGCAAGCACCAGCTGAGCTTCACCGAAGGCGCCAACCCCTTCGCCAAGCTGCCGCCCGGTGAATACAAGCTCGTGGTCGAGGCCGCGCGCGAAGTCGGCGGCCGCGAAGTGGTCACCGTGCCCTTCTAAGTGGCCCGCGGCGGCCAAGGCCGAGCAACTGAGCGCCAGGGGCAGCAGCGAGCTGGGCGAGATCAGCCTCGAACTCAAGCTCTGAAAGTGAAAGCCGCTGAGGTGCTTGCGTCTTCCCCTCACGAGGGGACGACGCCATCGCTACACGCCAGACCCATCCACGAACCAAGGAGATTTTCGCAAAGTCCAAGACCCGCTTTGCCGTCCGTCTGGCTGCCAGCCTCGCCATTGCCTGCGGCGCCTTCCAGGCCGCCCAGGCCCACAACCTGTGGCTGCCGCCCTCGACCACGGTGCTGTCAAGGCCGAATGGATCACGGTGGATGCCGCTGTCTCCAACGACCTGTTCTTCTTCAACCACGTGCCGCTGGGCCTGGACAACCTCGTTGTCTCGGCGCCAGACGGCTCGGCCGTCGCGCCGCAGAATGCCCATCGCGGCAAGCTGCAGCGTGTTCGACCTGGACCTGCAGCAAAGCGGCACCTACCGCCTGGCCATCGTCACGACGGCCTGTTTGCCTCCTGGAAGGACAAGGCCACGGGCCAGAACCGCCGCTGGCGCAGCTCGCCCGAAGTTCGCCGCCGATGTGCCCGCCGACGCGCAGGACCTGAAGGTGACCCAGTCCGTGGGCCGCATCGAGACCTTCGTGACCGTGGGGCAAGCCCAGCGCCGTCAAGCCTTCCGGCAAGGGCTGGAGCTGGTGCCCGTGACCCATCCCAACGACCTGGTCAAGGGCGAGAAGGCCACCTTCGCCTTCCATGTGGACGGCAAGCCCGCCGCCAACCTGGAAGTCGTGCTGGTGCTCGGCGCCACGCGCTACCGCGACAACAAGCGGGCGAGATCAAGGCCACGACCGACGCCAAGGGCGAGTTCAGCGTGACCTGGCCCACCGCCGGCATGTACTGGGTGGATGCCGACGCGCAGGACAGCAGACATCGCTGCCCCAGGCCAAGGAGCGCCGCCTGTCCTACGTGGGCACGTTCGAGGTGCTGCCCTGAGCCTTGCGTCCCCACCCGGGGCTCCGTCTGTGCCCGCGCCCGTGCGCGTGAGCCGCGCCCGCCCTGTTGCAGGGGCAGCGCAGGCCAGGGGCCTTGCGGCGCCTGTGTCCACAGGCGTGGCGTCGTCTGCCGTCTCCGCTACGCGCCGCAGGCGGTGCGGCGGTCAGATCCGGCCGCGTTGCAAACGCTCACCGGCGAGGCCATGGGCACGACCTGGAGCGTGCGTCTGCACAACGGATTTCCGCCGCTCGATGAGGCGCGCCAGGCCATAGAGGCTGCGCTGGCCCTGGTCGTGCGCCAGATGAGCAACTGGGAAGCCGGCACCGACATCTCGCGCTTCAACCGCGCCGAGCCCGGCAGCTGGCATGCATTGCGCCCGGAATTCTTCACCGTGCTGGCCTGTGCACTCGATTGGGCACAGGCCAGCGGCGGCGCCTGGGACCCTACCGTGGGGCCGCTGGTCGATCTGTGGGGCTTCGGCCCGCGTGCGGAAAAAGGAGCAGGGCGCCAGCATCCCCGATGCCCATGCGCTGCAGCAGGCGCGCGCGAGCGTGTGGGCTACCAGCCATCGTGCTGGACCTGGCAGCCGGCGCGCGCTGCAGCCGGCGCCGCATACATGTGGACTTCAGCGGCATCGCCAAAGGCTATTCGGTGGACCTGGTCGCCGAGCGCCTGCAGGCGCTGGGCCATACCGATTTCCTCGTCGAGGTGGGCGGCGAGCTGCGGGCCTGCGGTCAGCGCCTGGCAGCCAGCCCTGGCGCGTGGCCGTAGCCAGCATGGCGGACCAGTCCACCCGCTGCGCTGCGCGCGCTGCGCGCTGGCCATCGCCACCTCGGGCGACCACTGGCATGCCTTCGAGCAGGGCGGGCGCCGCTACTCCACACCATCGACCCGCGCAGCTGGCGAGCCCGGCGGCGCATGGCCTGACAGCGCGTCACCGTCGCTGCATGCTGAATGCATGGGCCGACGCCCGGCCACGCGTGCTCACCGTGCGTGGGGCCGCGCGAGGGCCTGACTTGCCGAGCAGCGCGGCGTGGCGGCGCTGCTGTGCGAGCGCACTGCGCAAGGCCCTGCCATGGCGATGACAACGGCTTTTGCGCGCTGCTGCCGTGAGCGTTTCCTTCACTTTTCCGCCGTGTAGATTTCCGGTCCCGCCATGACCTTGTCCGAAACCGGGCTGCGCGTACTCGCGGCCGCCGTGCTGGTCCTGCTCTATGCGGCCATGTGCGCCGCCATTTGGTGGCGCGAGCGCCGCCAGCGCATGCAGGCCCGGCAGGAAGCGGTTGCGCTGACCAGCGCACGCGAGGGCGCGCTGCCCCTGCTTGTGGCCTATGCCAGCCAGACCGGCCAGGCCGAGGAACTGGCGCGAAACCGCCCGGCTGCTGCACACGGCCGGAAAGCGTGCACCTGTGCGCCCTGGACGCTGTGGATGCCGACCTGCTGGCGCGCACGCAAAAGGGCGCTGTTCATCGCCAGCACCTATGGCGAGGGCGACCCGCCCGACAACGCGGCGCTGTTCCCGCGCATGCCATGGCGCAGGCGCAGGACCTGTCCATCTGCAATACGGCCTGCTGGCGCTGGGCGACCGGCAGTATGCGCGATTCTGCGGCTATGGCCGCGCGCTGGACAACTGGCTGCGTGCCGGTGGCGCCAGGCCCTGGTTCGAGCGCATTGAAATGGACAACGGCGCGCCGCAGGCGCTGACCGCCTGGCAGCACCAGCTGACCCAGATCAGCAGCCTGGGCGACATGCCGGCATGGGAGCAGCGGTCTTCAGCGAATGGACGCTGGCCGCGCGCCGGCACATGAACCCGCGCAGCGCAGGCGAGCCGGTGTTCCACATCGAGCTGCAGCCCCTGCAACGGAGCCGGCGCTGTGGGAGTCCGGCGACCTGGCGCAGGTCTGCATTCCTGCGGACCCGCAGCATCCGCGCGAGTACTCCATCGCCTCCATCGCCCAGGATGGCTGCGTGCACCTGCTGGTGCGCCAGGCGCGGCGCGAGGATGGCTCGCCGGGCCTGGCCTCGGGCTGGCTCACGCAGGGGCGCGCCCTGGGTGCAGCCATCACCCTGAGGCTGCGTGCGCCGCAATTTCCGGCTGGAAGACAACCTGCAGCGCCCGCTGGTGCTGATCGGCAACGGCACGGGCCTGGCCGGCCTGCGCAGCCACCTGAGGCGCGCGTGCTGCGGCGGGCCTGGGTCCCAACTTCGGCTGCTGTTCGGCGAGCGCAATGCGGCGCACGACCGGCTGTACGGCGACGAGCTTCAGGCATGGTGCGATGGTGGCGATGCTGCAGCGCCTGGACCTGGCCTTCTCGCGCGACCGCAGCGAAGGCGCGCTGCGCGCCTATGTGCAGGACCTGCTGGCGCAGTCCGGCGATGTCTTGCGCCAATGGGTGGCGCAGGGCGCAGCCATCTACGTGTGCGGCAGCCTGCAGGGCATGGCCCAGGGCGTGGACCAGGCGCTGCACGCCGTGCTGGGCGAGGCGCAGATGGAGCTGCTGGGCGCAGCGGCCGATACCGGCGCGATGATGTACTGAACGCCGCTTGCGCCAGCGCAAAGATGGGCCCGGTTTGCTCCTAGGAACGTAGCATCGGCACGACAGATAAATCTATTGTGCTCGCGAGAATGGAAATGATTCTCAATGTTCATATAATTTCGTTACATATCCCATCCCATCGCATAACCAATCATTTCAAAGCGAGTTTCACGGGCCCACAGCCTGTTTTCCGTTTCTGGAGTGTTTGCATGTCGTATCGCGATCTGCGCGGAGTTCTTCCGTCGCGTCCTTCCATCTGGCCCTTGTGGTGGCTGCCGTCTGCGCTTCGGGTGCCCGTCTGTGCACAGACGGCAACAGGCAATACCGTGCCGCCACGGAGCTGCGCGAAGTCGTGGTCTCCGCCTCGGGTTTCGAGCAGGACATCAAGGAGGCGCCGGCCTCCATCACCGTCATACCGCGTGAGGAACTGGCCGGGGCCGCTTCGGCAGCCTGACCGACGCGCTGGAAAGCGTGGAAGGCATCGACGGGCGCCCCGCAGGCAAGACCGGCGGCCTGAACATCAGCATCCGCGGCATGCCCAGCGACTACACGCTGGTGCTCATCGACGGCCGCCGCCAGAACTCGGCCGGCAACGTCACGCCCAACGGCTGGCGAGACGCAGACCAGCTTCATGCCGCCCATCGGCGCCATCGAGCGCATCGAGGTCATCCGCGGCCCCATGTCCACGCTCTACGGCTCCGACGCCATGGGCGGCGTGATCAACATCATCACCCGCAAGGTCGGCAAGACCTGGACGGGCAGCGTCAGCGCCGACTACACGCTGCAGGAAGAGTCGGAGTTCGGCGACATCAAATCCGGCAAGTTCTGCCTGGGCGGCCCCATCAGGAGGACCTGCTGGGCCTGTCGATCCGCGGCAGCACGCAGCGCCGGGCCGCTTCGGACATCACTATGCGGGCGCCAACGGCCAGCCTGCCGTGGCCATCATGGGCGCCAATCCGGTCAAGTCCGGAGATCAACAGCCTGGGCCTTCGCCTGGCGCTCACGCCCAACAGGTACCACGACATCACGCTGGACCTGGACTCGGGCCGCCAGACCTATGACAACTCGCGCGGCCAGCTCGGCACGCTGGGGCTGCAGGGCGGCTACGGCCCCGAACAGAAATACAACCGCGACCAGCTCACGCTGGCGCACACGGGCCGCTTCGGCTTCGGAACCTGGGACACCAGCTTCATGGTCAACCGCACCGAAACCATGGGCCGCACCATTTCCCCAGGAACGCCGGGCGCGACACCAGGCGCTGCGCGCACGCTGGAGGTGGAAAGCAGGTGCTGGACAGCAAGCTGGTCCTGCCTGGGGCGCCCACCTGACCACGCTGGGCGGCCAGTGGTGGGATGCCGAGATGAAGGACGGCGTGGCGCCGAACAAGTTCGCCTTCACGCAGAAGGCCCTGTTTGCCGGAGGACGAATGGAGCCTGACCGACGCCTTCAAGCTCACGCTGGGCGCGCGCTATGACCGCCACAGCCTCTTCGGCGGCAAGCTCAGCCCGCGCATCTACGGCGTGTGGAATGCCGCGCCGCAGTGGACCGTGAAGGGCGGCATCAGCAACGGCTACAAGACGCCGCGCGTGGAACAGCTGGCGCCCGGTATCAACGGCTTTGGCCAGCAGGGCCGCCTGCCGCTGGTGGGCAGCCCCAACCTCAAACCCGAAACCAGCCGCACCACCGAACTGGGCGTCTATTTCGACAGCCCACGGGCTTTGCAGGCAGCGCCACGGTGTTCAACAACGAGTTCAAGGACAAGATCACCAGCGGCCGGGCCTGATCAACTGCGACTTCGCGGCAGCTCCAACCGGCCCGGCTGCGTGAGCTTCGGCAACTGGCCCCTGGTGGATGCCTTCGCCAGTCCATCAACGTGGACGAGGCCGTCACGCGCGGGCTGGAGCTGAGCGCGCGCATGCCGCTGGGGCGCGGCTGGAATGCCAGCGCGAACTACACCTTCACCAAGAGCGAGCAAAGGCGGCCCAACCGGGGCAACCCGCTGAGCGACACGCCCAAGCATGCGCTCAACGCCCGCCTGAACTGGGAGCCGGGTGCCCAGTGGAACCTGTGGCTGCGTGCCGAATACCGCAGCGAACGCTTCCGCGACCCCGGCACCAGCGCCAGCACCCAGGCCGCCAAGGCCGCGCTGGGCAACTACAAGCCCTACACGCAGTTCCACCTGGGTGGCAGCTACCGCGTGAGCAAGCAGTTCACCATCAACGCGGCCATCTACAACCTGTTCAACAAGGGTTTCGTGGACTACCAGCCCACAACGTACCGGGCCAGGTCAGGAGCCCTGCTGTTTGGCAACCGCTACGCGAACAGCCAGGAAGGCCGCCGCCTGTGGGTGTCCGCCAACTACGAGTTCTGAGGCGGGTTCCGGGGCGCCTGGCTGGCCTGCACGCGTGACGGGGCCAGCCTGACCAGCACCTGCAGCGTGCGGTTCAGCGGCACGGGCACGCCCAGGGCCTCGCCGCGGCGCACCACGTAGCCGTTCAGGTGGTCGATTTCGCTGGGCTTGCCCAGCGCCAGATCCTGGGCGGTGGACGAGAACTGGCCCGGCATGGTGGCCGGCAGGCCGCGCACGGCAGCGGGCACGTCGCCGGGCAGGGGCTACGCCGTCGGCCCTGCCACGGCCAGGCATTCAGCCACCACGTCGTCCACCACGTGCGCCACGCCGGGCGCCTGCACCAGCGGGCCGTAGGGCAGCTGGCACAGCGCCGACAGCGCGTTGTAGGCGCAGTTGATCACCAGCAGCCCACAGCGCGCCGCGCACATCGGCGATACCTGCACGGCAATGCCCGCCGCGCCAAATTGCCGGGCCACCTGTTCGCTGAGTGCAGAGGCGCGATGACCAGCTCGCCACGCCCGAAGTGGCGCACATGGCCAGGACCGGCCATGGCCGTGGCCACATAGACCACGGCGGCCGCCACGGAAACGGACGGCCCAGCACGCGCGCACGCGCTCGTCGTTGTCCACGCCGTTTTGCATGGTCAGCACCAGGGCGCCCGGCGCCAGGTGCGGCTGCATCTCGGGCCGCTTCCTCGGTGGCCGTGGACTTGACGCAGAACATCACCACATCGGCATCGCGCACGGCGCTGGCCTCGGTCGATGCCTGCATGGGTACCTGGATGTCCAGCGCCGCCGTCTCCAGCCGCAGGCCATGCTGCTGCACGGCCTGCACATGGGCGGGACGGCCAATCAGCGTGACCTGGTGGCCGGCGCGTGCCAGCAGTGCGCCGAAATAGCAGCCCACGGCGCCTGCGCCCATGACGGCGATGCGCAGCGGCGCGGTGGGGAGGAGGGGCTGGCGGAAGAAGCGTCCATGGTGCGAATCGGATAGGCCTTTGATGGCGCCCAGTCTAGCCAGGCTGCCGTCAAGGGCCCATGCTGTCTTCCCTGCCGGGGGCACTGCGGACTTCAGGCCGTGCTCATGCCGTCTGCAGGCACAGGTACTTGGTTTCCAGGTATTCCTCGATGCCGTGGCGCGAGCCCTCGCGGCCCAGGCCGGACTGCTTGACGCCGCCGAAGGGCGCGACCTCGTTGGAGATCAGGCCGGTGTTGATGCCCACCATGCCGTACTCCAGCGCACGCGATACGCGCCAGATGCGGCGGTTGTCGTTGGTGAACAGATAGGCGGCCAGGCCGTAGATGGTGTCGTTGGCGCGGCGCACCACTTCGTCCTCGTCGTGAAACGGAACAGCGGCGCCAGCGGGCCGAAGGTCTCTTCCTCGCAGACCCGCATGCTGTCGTTCACATCGGCCAGCAGCGTGGGCTCGAAGAACAGCTTGCCCGGCACCGGGCGCCTGCCACCAGCCAGCAGGCGTGCGCCCTTGACAGCGCGTCGGCCACATGGCTTTCCACCTTCTGCACGGCGGCCTCGTTGATCAGCGGGCCATGCGTCACGCCGGGCTCCAGGCCGTTGCCGACCTTGAACTCCGCCATGGCCCGCGCCAGGCGGCGGGCCAGTTCGTCATGGATGCGGTCGTGCACATAGATGCGGTTGGCGCATACGCAGGTCTGGCCCGCGTTGCGGAACTTGGAGGCCAGGATGCCGGCCACGGCCCGGTCGATATCGGCATCGTCGAACACGATCAACGGCGCATTGCCGCCCAGCTCCAGCGACAGCTTCTTGACCGTGTCGCTGCACTGGCGCATCAGCAGCCGCCCGGTGGCCGTGGAGCCCGTGAAGCTGAGCTTGCGCACCACGGGGCTTTGGGTCAGTGCCTGGCCGATGTCCTGCGGGTGGCCGGTCAGCACCTGGAAGACGCCGGCGGGAATGCCGGCCTCCTCGGCCAGCACGCCCAGGGCCAGGGCGGTGAAGGGCGTGCTTTCGGCCAGCTTGACCAGCATGGTGCAGCCGGCGGCCAGCGCCGGGCCGGCCTTGCGCGTGATCATGGCGGCCGGAAAGTTCCAGGGCGTGATGGCGCACACGCCAATGGGCTCGCGCGCAGCGTGAGCGTTGCTGGCCGGCCGTGGGCGACTGCAGCAGTTCTCCGTCCACGCGCTTGCCTTCCTCGGCAAACCATTCGATGAAGGAGGCCGCGTAGGCGATCTCGCCGCGTGCATCGGCCAGGGGCTTGCCCTGCTCCAGGGTCATCAGCCGCGCCAGATCGTCCTGGTGCGCCAGCATCAGGTCGAACCAGCGGCGCAGGATGCCGGCGCGCTGCTTGCCCGTCAGCGCGGCCCAGGCAGGCAGGCGCGCTGTGCGGCGGCAATGGCGGCTTCGGTCTCGCCGGCCTGCAGGGCGGGCACCTGGCCCAGGCGATCGCCCGTGGCGGGGTTGAAGACGTCGATGGCGGGCCGGAGCCCACGGCTCGCCAGCCCTCGGCGAGCAGGCAGGCCTGGCGGAACAGATCGGGGCGTTGCAGTGAAAGACTCATGGTGCGGCAGGGTGTGGCTGGGATGGGGATTCAGGCGGCGACTGGCTGGGACGCGCTCTGGGTGATGGCGCTGTCGATGATGTCCAGGGCCTGGCGAACAGCGGCTGTGGAATCGTCAGCGGATAGAGAAAGCGGATGGCGTTGCCGTACAGGCCGCAGGTCAGCAGCAGCAGGCCCTGCTCCTGCGCGTGCCGGACGACGGCGGCCACGCGCTGCGCGTCGGGCTCGCCGCTGCCGGGAAGGCGGAACTCCACGGCCAGCATCGAGCCCAGGCCGCGCACGTCGGCAATGCCGGCATCCTGCGCCTGCAGGGCTTGCAGGCGCGCGCGCAGCTGGTTGCCCAGCGCGTGGGCGCGCTCGCACAGCCGTTCTTCATCGATCACGTCGAGCACGGCATGGGCCGCGGCCACGGCCAGCGGGTTGGCGGCATAGGTGCCGCCCAGGCCGCCGGGTGGGTGCGTCCATGACGGCCGCGCGGCCCACCACGCCCGAGATCGGCAGGCCGCCGCCCAGGCTCTGGCCATGGTGATCAGGTCGGCTGCACGCCGTAGTGCTCCATGGCGAACAGCTTGCCCGTGCAGCGAAGCCGGTCTGCACCTCGTCGGCGATCAGCAGCATGCCGTGCTGGTCGCACAGCTGGCGCAGGCCGGTGAACAGGGCGGCAGGCACGGGGTGAAAGCCCCTTCGCCCTGGACGGGCTCCACGATGATGGCGGCCACGCGCTGCGGGTCCACCGAGGTCTTGAGCAGCATGGCAATGGCGTCCAGCGACTGCTGCACGCTCACGCCCGCCTGCTCGCCGGGGAAGGGCGCGTGGAAGACTTCGCCCAGCATGGGGCCGAAGCCCTGCTTGTAGGCGCCACCTGCCCGTCAGTGCCATGCCCAGCTGGGTGCGGCCATGGAAGGCGCCCTGGAAGGCGATCACGGCCGAGCGGCCCGTGGCATGGCGCGCGATCTTGACGGCGTTCTCCACGGCCTCGGCGCCCGTGGTGAAGAAGGCGGTCTTGGCCGGGCCGGCGATGGGCGCCAGCGCATTGATGCGCTCGGCCAGCGCAATCGCGCTTTCGTAGGGAACGATCTGGAAGGCCGTGTGCGTGAAGCGCTCCAGTTGCTGCTGCACGCCTGGACCACGCGCGGATGGCGGTGGCCCGTGTTGAGCACGGCAATGCCGGCCGCGAAATCGATGTACTGCCGGCCCTCGGCATCGGTCAGCAGGGCATTGTCGGCCTGCACGGCATGGAAGCCGCACATCACGCCCACGCCGCGCGGCATGGCGGCGTTGCGCCGGTTCTGGAGTTGCTGGTTCGGGGAAGAGGCGGTGGCGCTGGACATGAGAGGGTTCTCCGTTGATGGGGATGCAAGGCTTCCCGTTATAGTGGGCATTGGTTCCATGACTGGAGCCATCTTTGAAAAGATGGTGGTGCCAATGAGCGCGCCTCCACCTCTCTCTCACTCCACCAAGGCAGGCATGGCAAAACCCTCCGTGTGCGCGGATCTCATCTCCAGATGGACTGGCGCGGGCTGGGCGGCGACCGCACCCATCTCAACCGGGGCCTGTACCTGGCCATCCGCCAGGCCATAGACAGCGGAGCCCTGTTGCCGCGCAGCCGTCTGCCTGCCTCGCGTGACCTGGCGCGCAGAGCTGGGCGTGTCGCGCAACACCGTCAACCACGCCTACGAGCAGCTGCAGGTGGAGGCTATGTGCGCAGCCAGGTGGGGCAGGGCACGCATGTGGTGGACACCCTGCCTGCGGCCTTGCTGCTGAGCGGCGGGCGTGCGCCCGCACGCCGCGCCACCGCCGCGGCGCCCGCACCGGGCGGCGGCCTGTCTGCACAGGCGCAGGCCCTGCTGAGAACGGCCCAGGCCTCCGAGCAGCAATGGGGCGCCTTCATGCCCGGCGTGCCCGACGTGACTGAATTCCGCGCGCCACCTATGCGCGCATCCACAACCGCCTGCTGCGCCACGCCGGACCGCAACTGCTGACCTACGGCACGCGCGGCGGCGTGGACGCGCTCAAGCAGGCCCTGGCCGAGCACCTGCGCGTGCGCGCTCGGTGGACTGCGGGCCGGGCCAGGTGCTGATCACCGAAGGCGTGCACCAGGCCATCGACCTGGTGGTGCGCAGCCTTGCCGATCCCGGCGACTGCGTGTGGATGGAGGAGCCCGGCTACTGGGGCATTGCCAATGCTGCGCATGCAGCATGGGCTGCACCTGCACGGCGTGCCCGTGGACGAGGAGGGCGTGCAACTCGCCCGAAGGCCTGCCCGTGCCCCGGCTGATCTTCGTCACGCCCTCGCACCAATATCCCTTGGGCGCCGTCATGAGCATGGCCCGGCGCCGTGCACTGATTGCCTATGCGCGCCGCGTGGGCGCCTGGATCGTGGAGGACGACTACGACAGCGAATTCCGCTTCTTCGGCAGTCCCGTGCCCAGCATGCAGGGCATGGAGGAAGGTGCGCCGTGATCTATATAGGCACCTTCAGCAAAACCCTCATCCGGGGCTGCGCATGGGCTACATGGTGCTGCCACCGGCGCTGGCCGAGCCCTGCGGCGCATCCATTCCGAGCTGTACCGCGAGGGGCACCAACTGCCCCAGCAGGTGATTGCCGAGTTGATCACCGAAGGCCACTACGCCGCCCACATCCGCAAGATGCGCCTGCTCTACGGCAAGCGCCGCCGCATGCTGCTGTCCCTGATCGAGCGCTACCTGGGCGCCGACCACCTGCCCTGGGTGGAAGCAGCGCAGGCCTGCATTTCGTGATGCAGCTGCCGGGCCAGGACGACGATGTGGCGCTTGCCGAGGATCTCCGGCAGGCCGGCATCTTCGTCAAGCCGCTGTCGCGCTATTACGCAGGCCCGCACAAGCGGCGCGGCCTGCTGCTGGGGTACGCCTGCGTCTGCGAGGAGGAGATTGTGCCGCCTTCTTCCGCATGCTGGCGGTGCTCGCAGCCCGGCATGGCCGGGGCTGAGGTTCTCTTTCCCAACCCCTTTGTCCGACGCAGAAAGCTCCATGATCTCCATCCGCCCTGTTGATCCCCATGAATGGCCGCAGTACCGCGATATCCGCCTGCGTGCCTTGCGCGATGCCCCTGACGCCTTCGGCAGCACCTGGGCGGTAGAGGCTGCAAGGGCTGACCCGGACTGGGCTGCACGGCTGCAGGCCGCTGCTGCCGGGGCAGGGACAGGGTGCTCTTCGCCGTCAACGGCGAACAGGCCTGCGGCCTGGTCTGGTGCAAGCTGTGTGCCCCGAGCCCGGCGTGGCCGATCTTTTCCAGATGTGGGTCGATCCCGCCGTGCGTGGCCGGGGCGGGCCAGGCCCTGCTTGCGCAGGCCATCGCCTGGGCCTGGCACAGGGGCATGCAGCGTGTGCGGCTGGGGTGGACCGATGCCGACTCTCCCGCCATGCGCCTGTACCTGGCGCACGGCTTCCCGCCTGTGGGCGGGCTGCAGCCGCTGCGCGAGGGCTGCGAACTGCGGGTGCAGACGATGGCCCTGGACCGGGCCGCGGCTGAACCGCTGCACAGCGCAGGCAGTTCCTACAGTCGGTCCGGCCGTCAGTCCCTATAGCCCTGGGCGTCCACAGGGCCGTCCTGCGTCAACCCGGCAGCACGGCCGGTGAAGGCAACTGCCGGGTCTTGCCAGTTGCGAATTGCTGTAGCGCAGGTCGGTGGTGACCTCCGCGCCCAGCCAGGCGGGCGATGGCGGCTGGATATCCTCGCTCGCCAGTTCGATCTCGGCCGTGACCAGGCCGGCCAGGGGCCTTCGAACACATCGACCTCGAAGTCGAAGCCGTCCACCGGCACGATGTAGCGCACCTTGTCGATGGCGCCATGCGCGCAGTGCTGGGCCAGCAGCGTCTCGGCATCGGCCAGCGGGATCCGGTATTCGAATTCGGCCAGCTCATGCCGCGTGCCGGGCCCTTGAGCGTGAGAAATCCGGTGTCTCCGGCGATGCGCACCCGCACCCACATGCCGTTGTCGGCGATGTATCCCTGCGCCATGCGCACGCCGGTCAGGCCTGCCACGATGCCAGGGTCGGCCACCAGGTATTTGCGTTCGATTTCGAGAGCCATGCTGTTGCCCGTGCAGACAAAGGCGGCAGTCTATCGCGCCACCGTTGCCCTGCCCGGCAGATGGCCCGCCAAAAACAAAAAGCCCCGCAGGGTGCAGGGCTTTCCAGGGGGCGGTTGCCGGCCCGGGGGCGGCATCCACAGCGCCTTACAGCGAGTCGATGAAGCTGCGCAGCTTGTCCGAAACGGCTCGGGTGCTTGAGCTGCGCAGGGCCTTGGCCTCGATCTGGCGGATGCGTTCGCGCGTGACGTCGAACTGCTTGCCCACTTCTTCCAGCGTGTGGTCGGTGGACATTTCGATGCCGAAGCGCATGCGCAGCACCTGGCTTCGCGCGGGTGAGGCCGTCGAGGATGTCCTTGACCACGTCGCGCAGGCCGGCCTGCATGGCGGCGTCCACGGGAGCAGTGTTGTTGGTGTCCTCGATGAAGTCGCCCAGGTGCGAATCGTCGTCGTCGCCGATCGGCGTTTCCATGGAGATCGGCTCCTTGGCGATCTTCATGATCTTGCGGATCTTGTCCTCGGGGATCTCCATCTTGGCCGCCAGGATGGACGCATCGGGCTCGAAGCCGAACTCCTGCAGATGCTGGCGCGAGATGCGGTTCATCTTGTTGATGGTCTCGATCATGTGCACCGGGATGCGGATGGTGCGCGCCTGGTCGGCGATCGAGCGCGTGATGGCTTGGCGGATCCACCACGTGGCATAGGTCGAGAACTTGTAGCCGCGACGGTATTCGAACTTGTCCACCGCCTTCATCAGGCCGATGTTGCCTTCCTGGATCAGGTCCAGGAACTGCAGGCCGCAGTTCGTGTACTTTTGGCGATGGAGATCACCAGGCGCAGGTTGGCCTCGATCATCTCCTTCTTGGCGTCACGGCTGGCGCGCTCGCCATCGTTCATGCGCTTGTTGATGCGCTTGAGCTCGTCCAGCAGCACGACCACGCGCGATTGCAGGTCGATCAGGTTCTGCTGCAGCTCCTGCACGGGCGGATGTTGCGCTCGAGCACGTTGCTCCAGGGCTTGCCGGCCGCGACCTGCTGCACCACCACTGCAGGTTCAGCAGGTTGGGCGGGAACTGGGCGATGAAGGTCTCCTGCGGCATGCCGCACTTGTCCACGATGATCTTGCGCAGCTCGCGTTCCTTCTTGCACGTCATCCACCTGGGCGCGCACGAGGTCGCACAGCTTCTCGATGGTCTTGGCCGTGAAGCGGATGGTCATCAGCTCTTCGGTCAGGGCCTTCTGCACCTTGATGTACGTGGGCGTGCCGTAGCCTTCCTTGTCGTACACCTTGCATCTTGTCGAAGTTCTCGCGCATGGCGTCGAAGCGGCGCAGCGCCTCGTTCTTGAGCTCTTCGAGCTTCTTGGTCAGCGCCTTGGAGCCGCCCTTGCCGTCGTCGTCGTCCTCTTCGTCGTATTCGTCGAAGTCTTCTTCGCCACGTAGTCGTCGTTCTCATTGGCGTTGACGAAGCCGTCGACGATGGTGGAGATGACGACCTTGCCTTCGCGGATTTCCTCGGACATGGCCAGGATCTCGGCGATGGTGGCGAGCGAGGCCGAGATGGCCTCCATCATGTCCATCAGGCCGCCTTCGATGCGCTTGGCGATTTCGATTTCGCCTTCGCGCGTCAGCAGCTCGACCGTGCCCATTTCGCGCATGTACATGCGCACGGGTCGGTGGTGCGGCTGAATTCTGAGTCCACCGTGGACAGGGCGGCTTCGGCCTCTTCCTCGGCTTCCTCTTCGGTAGTGGCGGACTGGCCCGTGTTGTTCAGCAGCAGGGTTTCCGCATCGGGCGTCTGCTCGTAGACGGCCACGCCCATGTCGTTGAGCATGGAGATCACGACTTCAGCGTCTCGGCATCGACCAGCTTGTCGGGCAGGTGGTCGTTGATTTCGCTGTGCGTCAGGTAGCCGCGCGTCTTGCCCAGCTTGATCAGCGCCTTCCAGGCGCTGGCGGCGGGTGGACATTTCCTCTTCGGTCAGGACGGTTTCGTCCAGGCCGAATTCCTTCATCAAGGCGCGTTCCTTGGCCTTGCTGATCTTCATGCGCAGGGGCTTGACCTTTTCGGCCGGGGCCGAAGTGGTCTCGACCTCGACTTCCACTTCGGTCTCGACCTCGGACTCGCCTTCACCTTCGCCATCGATGTCGCCATCGATATCGGACAGGTCGGCATCATCGATGTCGTCGCCGCCTTCCTTGGCCTTGGGCTTGCGGCCGCGCTTGGCGGGGGTCTTGGCAGCGGCGGTGGAGCTGGCGGCTGCCTTGGCCGGCGCCTTCTTGGCAGCGGCAGGCTTCTTTTCGGTCTGGGCGGGGCGTCGTCGCCTTCGGCTGCCTTCTTGCGGCCGCGCTTGGGGGTCGCGGCGGCGAGCAGCTCGTCGGCCATGGCTTTGAGTTCGGCTTGGGACTTGGTTACCACGTCGGTATCTTTCTTTGCTTTGGCCGCAGATGCGGCGCTCTTCAGTCCTGCAGCAGCCTTGGCCGGGGCTGAAGAGGTTGTCGAAGTCTTGGGCTTCGCTGGAGCTTCAGGGGCCTGCTTGGACTTCACGGACTTTGAAACGGGCATGAACACCTCACGGTCAGGAGCGAACACACACAAAGGAAACTCAAACAAGCGCCGCCTAGGCGCACGCGCGGACGGACTGGGTCCGCCAGGGAAGCGAAAAACGTTCCAGGCAAGATGTCTGGGCGAACATTTGTGCAGTCCTTGCGGAAATTGGGCCGTGCAGTTGCTGCAATCACGTGAGTTCTTCACGGGCCCGGTCGGAGGTGCTGCTGTCGCTTTTGCCGATAGCCCTAATTATATCTGCTTACCTCGATTTCAAGAGGAAGTGCGCATCTGGTTTCAGGGCCTGCTGTCGGGCAAAGAGATCGCGATAGCGCTGGGCGGCGCTGGGGTCCCGCGCCATGTCGCGCAAGGCTTCGTCGATCTGGGCCTTGATGTGGACGATGACCATGCGATTGAGGACATCACGCAACTCACGGCGCAGCTCGGGCAGTTCGCCCTCGGGATGCGCATGGGGCCGCTCATGAGCCTGTCTGCCAGCGTTTCGTGAGGCAGGCCGCGCAGTTGCTCGCGCAGCACGGCAAAGGGCCGGGCCCGGATTCCTGGAACTGTGCCTCCATCCAGCGGAACATGGCGCCATGTTCGCCTGAGCAGTGCGCCAGTGCCTCGAAGTCCTCATGGGTGAGTTCTTCCATGAATTCCATGTGCGCCATGAGCAGGCGTGCCGCCTGGTCGGTGCGTGTGGCTGGCGCGCCACGCGGGCCCATGGGGGCGGGTTGAAATCGGCCCGGCCATTCTTGTCCCAGGGCTTGCGCGGCCAGGGCTTTTTGCCGCCGCGCCTGGGCTCGCCGCTGCGCCAGCCGCCCGCGCCGCCGCCATGGCCGCCACGCTCGTGCCAGCCGAAAGCGCGCCGTATTCGACAGGCTGGCCCCAGTCGGGCGCGGCCGGTGCATGGCTGGCCTGGCCTGGATGGGGCGCCGCCGGCCATGGAGCCCGTGCCGGGCCGCTGCGGGCGGCTTCCTGCGACCACAGGTCCGAGAGATCGCGCGCATCCAGCTGCACGAGTTCGGCGATCTCGCCCAGCAGCTGGCGCTTGAGGGCGCCGTCGGCAGGGCCGTCCACAGCGGGCGGGCATTGCTGGCCATGTGGGCGCGGCCTTCGGCCTGGCCCAGGTCGCAGCCTTCGCTGGCCGCCTCGATGAGAAAGCGGCTCAGCGGCGGCGCGTCGCCCACGTAGCGGGCAAGGCTTCGCTGCCGTACTCGCGGATGAAGCTGTCGGGTCGTGCTCGGCGGGCAGGAAGAGGGAATTTGACGCTGCGCGTGTCGCTGGCATAGGGCAGGGCGGCATCAAGCGCCTTGCGCGCGGCGCGCCGTCCGCCGCATCGCCGTCGAAGCTGAAGACGACGGCTTCGGTAAATCGAAACAGTTTGTGAATATGGTCGGGCGTGCAGGCGGTGCCCAGCGTGGCGACGGCGTTGGCAAAGCCCAGCTGGGCCAGGGCCACCACGTCCATATAGCCTTCGGTGACCAGCGCATAGCCCATGTCGCGCAGGGCGGTGCGGGCCTCGAAGAGGCCGTAGAGCTCGCGCCCCTTGAAAGACCGGGGTTTCGGGCGATTCAGGTATTTGGGCTCGTCGCCGAAGACGCGGCCGCCGAAGCCGATGCACTCGCCCTTGACGTTGCGGATGGGAAACATCAGCCGGTCGCGGAAGCGGTCGTAGCGCTTGTCGTCGCCCTCGCCAACGATGACCAAGCCCGATTCTTCGAGCTGCGGATCGTCGTACTGCGGGAACACGCTGGCCAGCGACCGCCAGCCCGCAGGCGCGTAGCCCAGGCCGAAGCGCTTGGCGGTCTCGCCGAGACGCCGCGGCGCTTGAGGTAGTCGATGGCCTGGGGCGATGCCTTGAGGTGCTTGCGGTAGGCGTCGCCTGCCTTCTCCAGCACGTCGGTGAGGGTGGCCTGTTTCTGCTTTTGCGCGGCCTGGCGCTCGCGCTCGGCGGGGCTGATGTCGTCCTGCGGCACCTGCAGGCCGACCTGGCTGGCAAGATCCTGCACGGCTTCGACGAAGCCCATGCCGGCATGGTCCATCAGAAAGCCGATGGCGTTGCCATTCTTGCCGCAGCCAAAGCAGTGATAGAACTGCTTGCTGGGACTGACGGTGAAGGACGGCGACTTCTCGCTGTGGAACGGGCACAGGCCCATGAAGTTGGCGCCGCCCTTCCTGAGCTGCACGTAGCGTCCCACGATATCGACCACGTCGACGCGCGAGAGCAATTCCTGGATGAACGATTGGGGAATGGACACCGCGTATTGTGCCTTCGCGGGGCCATCCGGCCGTGCCCCGGGGCACTGGCCGGCGGTGCCAACCCTCAGCCCAGGCGCTGGAAGGTCAGCGTGAAGGCCACGCCATCGCGCGTGTTGTGCGCCTTGATCGTGCCGCCCATCTTGGCCATGTAGGTCCTGGCCACGAACAGGCCCTGGCCCCGGTGCTCGGCGCCGCCGGCGGCCGCCGGCTCCTGGGGCGGACACGCCCAGCTCGAAGATGCGCTCCAGCAGGTCCTCCGCAATGGTGGCGCCCTGGTTGTGCAGCGTGGCGCTGGCGGCGGACTCCGAGGCCGACAGCGACAGCGTGATGGCCGTGCCCGCGGGCCGGTAGCTGTCGGCATTGCGCAGGATGTGGGTGACCACGTCTTCCAGCGCAAACTCGTCGGCGCGCACGATCACGGCGCCCGTGACGTCCCTGTTCCCGCCCCTTCCCCGCTCCCGCCTTCGTAGACCACGTTGGCAATGCCCGCGAAGTGCGCGTTGGCGGCCACGTGGGACAGAAAGGCGTCCAGGTCCAGCCGGCCTTCAGGCACGTTGGCGGCCTGCAGCGCCTCGGCCGGCGATGCCGTGCCGTAGAGCACATGCACGGCCTGCTGCATGCGCTGCACGTAGCGGTGGCCAGGGTCGTCGGGCCCATAAAGCACCATCAGCGATTGCAGGGGCGACATGATCTCGTGGCCCACGGCATGCCACATGTCGCGTTCCTGCTGGGCGCGCAGTTGCTCGCGCTGCAGGTCGTCCTTCACGCGCTGCAGCAGGTCGGCCAGTCCGCCAGCCAGAATGCCCAACTCGTCGGAACCACGTAGGTCCGATACTTCGAGGTCGCCCAGGCGCGGGCCGACATGGCCGTCCTGCACGTTGTGAGACACGGCGGCGGCGCGCCGGGTGAGGGCGGTCACGCGGCGGATCAGCCCCAGCTCGACGATCAGCCAGGCCAGCGCAATGGCGGCCAGCATGGCGCCCAGGTACCAGGACAGGCGCGTGGCCACGGCGGCCAGGCCCTGCTCCACATCGCGCGGGTGGCCGGTGAAGCTGACGGTGTAGTTGCCCGTGGGCGTGTCCAGAATGTCCTGGCCCGTGGGCACGGCCGGGGTCATGGTGGCGGCGGAGACGCCGGCCGCATCCAGCGGCAGCCAGCTGATCAGGCGCAGCAGCCAGGGCGCCGACGGCGCGGCCTGCACATCCACGCCCTTGAGGGGTGATGGCGCTGGCTTCGTCGGCGCCCACCTTGCGGATCTGCACGCGCTCGCCCGGCAGCAGGCTGCGCGAGATGTCGTTGAGCGAGGCCGCAAGCTGCGCTCCCGGCGCATTGCTGTCGAACAGCGGCGGCTCCGTGTCCCCGGGGGCCAGCATTTCCACGCGCACACGCATGCTGCCCAGGTCTTCGGGCGGCCAGACGGGGCGCACGTCCCGGCGGAACAGGGCTTCGCGGAACAGCTCGACCGGCAGGCGGATGGAGTAGTGCGTGCGGCGCAGGCAGTCGGCTGCAGGGGTGTCTTGTCATTGCCCGCATTGCCCTGCACGCCAGGCGGCAGGTCGCGGCAATGGCCGTTCTGCCAGAGCCAGCCACGGAAATCGCGCACGGGCCGCGCGCGGGCGTCAAGCTGGGGCGTGCCGTTGTCCACAAAGCCGGTGAGCCGGCCGTGCTCGCCGTTGCCGGACTTGTTGCCCTGTTGCGGCATGGCCTCATAGGGCGCGATCCAGCGGTAGGTGCTGCCGCGCATGTCCAGCGTGATGCGGGCGCGGTGCGCCTGGGCGGGCTCGCGCGAGCTGCGCTCGCGCGGTGTCAGCTCGCCTGCGAAGAAGCTGCCCACCAGATAGATGAATCCGCCTGCGTAGGGATTGTTGCCGATGGCTGCGCACAGCGAGGCGCCATCGGGATACTGCACCGAGCAGCCGGCCATCTCCACGGCCTGCTGGGACTTTTGCGGATCGTCGAAGTCGATGGCCGCGTAGGGCAGCAGCAGCGGCGCCAGCGGCGTCACGCCCTGGCCCAGGTGGCCGGCGTTGAGCAGGGCCAGCCGGCCCGAAGGATGGCGCAGCCGCGCCATGACCTCGGCCTGGCTGCGCACAAAGCCGTGCTGGTAGGCCTGCCAGGCGCGTTCCTTCGTCCTTGAGAACCACCACGCCAGGACACCGTGGCCACGGCCAGCAGCACGAACACGCCGCGCAGCAGGATGCGCTGGCGGAATGCGGCCAGGCCCAGGCGCGGCACTTCCAGCCGGGGCAGCTCCAGCCTGGGGTTGAGCAGGCGCTTCACGTGCGGACGGCGGCGCCGGCCTGGCCACCCAGCGAAAGCCGCGCATGGGCACGTTCTCTATGCCTTCGAAGCCCGGGTCCACCTCGCGCAGGGCCTCGCGGATGGTGCTCACGTGCTTGCGCACGTTGTCGCGGTTGCGGCCGCTTTTGACCACCTCGAACAGCTCGTCGTAGGACACCACTTCGCCGCTGCGCTGGTGCAGCGTGGCCAGGATGCGCTGGGCCGTCAGCGGCAGGTTGATGCGCTCGCCGCGCCAGGTGGGCGTGCGCTGCCACAGCGGGTCCAGCACCAGGGCGTCGCCTCGCAGGCGCTGCGGCGGCCTGCGCGGCCACGGGCGCCGCGCGCTGCGTGGTGCGCAGGATGTCGAGGAAAGTCTCGATGAAGTCCGCCTCCTCGAAGGTGGTCTTTTGCAGGTAGTCCCAGGCGTCCAGCGCTTTCATGATGCTGCGGTAGATGGCGGCCGGCATGGCCTGACACCACCAGCACCGGCGTGCCCTGGCCCAGCTTGTTGATGGCGTTGATCAGGGCCACGCCCGCATGGCGCTCGCGGCCCAGCTCGATGTCCAGCACCACGGCGTCGTAGTGCTCGCGCGCCAGGGCGGCCTCGGCCTCGTCGCGCGTGAACCACTGGTCGATCACGATGCCGCTGCGCGCACTGCGTATCCATCCCGCCAACTGGTTGCTGGTGGGCAGGTCGTCTTCGATCACGGCGATACGGGCATGGGGCTGTGCAGTGGTGGGGTCAGGGAGGCCGCCGTGGCGGTGTTCGCGGGATTATCTCGGCCCTGCGCCGGCCCGGGTGAGTTTTTCTTCCGGGGTCGGAGCATTTGCGCTGGCGCCGTGAACGCATTGGGCCGTGCGCCGCGTTGTTGCTTCCGGGTGGATCCGAACAATCGGTCCTCAATGAGCCACCCCTGTTTCCGGTGCCTCAGAAACAGCCAACAACAGCCAACAACAGCCATCACAGCCGAGAGAGAGAACACCATGAAAGCCACCTGGAACCGCATCATGCAGGCCCTGACGGGCCGCAAGTCCGCCCGCCTGGACGGAGCCGGCCCCTGCTGATTCCTCCGAGCCTGCAGCCGACGCCGGCACGCTGCCGGGCAACGCGCCCGCCGCCAGCCCGTGGACTGGGCAGTCCTGCTGCCCACGGCACGTACCGTGCGCTGGCTGGCCATCGGCGCCGTGGTGGTGGCGGCCGGCCTGGTGGTGGTGCGCAACCCGCCCGTGCAGCACCTGGAGCAGGGCACGCTGGGCGTGCGCCTGAACCAGTTCACGGGCTCCGTCAGCCTGTGGCGCGATGGCAGCGTGTGGGTGGTTCCGGGCCTGCACACGGTGCGCGTGTTCTCCTGCGCGACCAGAGCTACCGTCCGGAGGCCATGCGCCAGGCCAATGGCAGCGCACCCTGCAGTCGGTCGAAGGCCTGTCCCTGGGTCTGGACCTGAACGTGCGCTATGCGCTTGATCCCGCATCGCCCGCCGTCAAGGCCGGCAACCTGCCTCTGGACATAGGCGGCGACATCGTGGAGCCCGCCGTGCAGGGCCTGGTCTAAGGTGTTCGCACGCTACACCGTGCGCGAGATTTTCTCGACCAAGCGCGCCGAGATCGCCCAGATCATGGAAACCGAACTGCGCACGCGCCTGGCGGCCGACGGCGTCACGCTGCGCAGCATCCAGATCGGCAAGGTGGACCTGCCCGCCGAGTACCGCCGCGGCATGGACAGCCTGCTGGCCGAGGAGCTGGCCTCCGAGAAGATGCGCCTACGCTGGAGCCTGGCGACAAGCGCGTCAAGGAAACCGAGCTGGACGCCAATGCCGACAAGGTGCGCCGCGAAGTGGCCGCTGAAGCCGCCGCACGCGAGCAGGTGATTGCGGCGCGTGCCCAGGAAGAGGCCATGAAGCATGTGCTGCCTTCAAGCAGCGCCAGATCGAGCAGCGCCAGCTGGAGGCCGAGGCCGAGCGCGTGGCCCGCGTGAAAGCCGCCGAGGCAGCGCCCAGGCCCGCCGCATCGAGGCCAACGGCGAAGCCGATGCACGCCAGAAGCTGGCCGAGGCCGAGGCCTTCCGCATGGACCGCCTGGGCAAGGTCAACGCCGAGCAGATGGCGCGCGAAGGCACCCTGGTCACGCGCTACCCGTTGCTCATCCAGAAGACGCTGGCCGACAAGCTCTCGGACAAGATCCAGGTCATCATCGCGCCCCGCCGACCAATGGCGACTTCATCGGCGCGGCCCTGCTGGGCGGCAGCCGCAATGCACAGGCCGGCGCAGCCTCCGTGGCCGCCGAAGATGCCAACGCAGCCGTTCAGGAGCAATAAGCCATGCTGACCGTATCGACTTTGGCGCTGCCGCAGCGCTGGCCACCGGCATGGGCAGCGCCATCGTGGTGCAGGACCAGGCCAGCCTGCGCGCCGCGCGCGCGATGGCGCCCAGCAGCAGGCCAGCCTGTGGCAGGGCGAGTGCTGGAGATCAGGGGCGAACGCCTGACTACCTCCAGGTCTGGGACCACAAGCGCGAGCGCGGCGGCTTCATCCGCGCCGGCGATGTGCGCCGCGTGGCCATGACCGAGGCCGATGCCCCGCCTTGCTGGCCGTGCTGCGCTTCGTGCAGGACACGCCCGGTGCCGAGGCGCTGGGCATTGGCCTGGCGGCCGCCTACCTGCAGGCCGCGCCCGCCAGGACCCTGGCCGGCGCCGAAGGCGCGCAGGCTCGACGCACTGGGCGGCTTTGCTGACTGGCTGGCGCGGCGCGCCTCCGCCGCTGCGCCCGGCAAGGCCTCGGTGCCACGCTGTCGGCCCACCTGGATGTGGCCAACGGCTACGGCCTGCGCTTTGCGACCTATGAGGTCGAAGGCCGCATGCAGGTCTGCTATGAAGGCGAATTCTTCCGCCGCGTGCTGGCCATGCCAGCTGCCGACGCGCCGCAGCGCGCCCGCGCCGCCCTGGCGTTGACACGGCCCGAATGCGTGGACCCCGATCTGCCGGCCCGCGAGCGCGCCCGCATGCATGCCTGGCAGGCCGATGTGCTGGAGCGCGTGGACGTGACCGGCCTGCTGCCCTACCTGCGCGGTCGCGTGCAGATGCGCCGCGCCAGCGTGTGGGCGGCGCTGGCCTTCAGCAGGCGCGCAAGAGCATGGCCGACCCTGCCGTGGCGGCATCGGCCGCCCGGGCGCTGGCCGAGTTCACGGGCGTCAGCAAGTCCGAGCTGCCCGATGAAGACCAGAGCGCCTACAACGACGCGGCCATGCGGGTGAGCGCCGTGCGCTGGGCGCTGTCGCCTGTTGCTGCTGCGGCTCCTTCTGCCGGAGCCCGCCCGACGCTGCTGACCGAGCCCGGTGCCGCCGGCGAAACCTGCGTGCTGCTGGTGGACGCCCAGCACGGCGCCAAGGCCCCTTGCTGCGCCGCTGCACCTATGGCGTGGTGTGGGCTGCATCGGCCAGCACCAACCGCGAGGGCACGGCCGTGGCCCTGGCCGTGCAGCCGCTGGAAGGCTGGCGCGAACTGTGGGTGCTGCGCAAGACCGAAGGCGGCTGGCTGGCCGATGTTGCCCCCGGCCGCCACCGCCCCGGAGACCGGCGTGGCGGAATGGGCGGGCTTGTGCCTGGCGGCCAGCTGATGCTGGTGGCGCGCGAGGCCCGTGGCCAGGCCGGTACCGCAAGAGCTTCGAAGTGGTGTGGCTGGACGGCCTGGCCACCGAGCGCGTGACCGGCGATGTATCGGCTCTGCCGCTGTTCCAGCGCTGGCAGGACCCGGCCTGGAAGCGCCAGTCCCTGAGCCTGCGCTGAAGCAAAAAAGCCTGCACCGGTGGGGTGCAGGCTCGTCTCCAACGATGCCTGGAGCGTTGCCAGGCGACTCTCTAGAACTCCTTGTTCGCCTTCCAGCGGTGCTGGCCGGCGAACCAAGCGGCGATTCTACGAGTGAAGCCGGGGCCGTGCGGCCGAGTCATCTGATAAATGATGTCTTATAGAGGACTGTGGTTGTGCAGTCGCCTGGGGACAGTCACAGGCGCGCCTGCAGGCAGGTCAAGTGATTGTTCTGCATAGGTATTTTCAATTTCCATGAAATTCTGAAAGTCGTGATGCCCTGCAAAGACCATGCATGCCGCTTTGGTTATCCGGGCCTGTGCGGTGGCGAGCCGGTGGATGCGCATCAAGCTTGTGTAAGCCTGTCTTGCTATATCTTCAGGTTTCGCCAGCCTGCGGCGGCAGGCGGGCATCTCACCAGAAAACCCAGCGAACCGGAGACCACGATGACCCACATTTACGACCAGCATCTGGAGCGCAACAGCGCCAACCATGCGCCGCTCAGCCCTTAGGCTTCATCGCCCGCACGGCCGAGGTCTATCCCGAACGGCTGGCCGTGGTCCACGGCACGCTGCGCCGCAACTGGGGCGAGACCTATGCGCGCTGCCGCCAGCTGGCCAGCAGCCTGCACAAGGCGGGCGTGGGCAAGAACGACACCGTGGCCGTGATGCTGCCCAATACGCCGCCCATGGTGAGGCGCATTTCGGCGTGCCCATGGCCGGAGCCGTGCTCAATGCGCTGAACACGCGGCTGGATGCGGAAACCATTGCCTTCATGCTGGACCACGGCGAGGCCAAGGTGCTGATCGTGGACCCGGAGTTCACGGGCGTGGTGGCCAAGGCGCTGAAGCTGCGCCAGCGCAGCGCGCCGCTGCTGGTGATCCAGGTCGAGGACGCGCTGTACGGACCGGCCGCCGAGCAGGTGGGCAGCCTGGACTACGACGACTTCGTGGCCGGTGGCGATGCCGGTTTCGACTGGCAGCTGCCTGCCGACGAGTGGGACGCCATTGCGCTGAACTACACCAGCGGCACCACGGCAACCCCAAGGGCGTGGTCTACCACCACCGGGGTGCGGCCATCAATGCCATCAGCAATGTGCTGGAGTGGGACATGCCCAAGCACGCCGTCTACCTGTGGACCCTGCCCATGTTCCATTGCAACGGCTGGTGCTTTCCGTGGACGGCGGCGGCGCGCGCGGGGTCAATGTCTGCCTGCGCCGGGTGGAGGCACAGGCCATCTTCGACGCCATCCGCAACCACGGCGTCACGCATTACTGCGGCGCGCCCATCGTGCACGGCCTGCTGGTCAATGCGCCGGCCGCCATGAAGGAGGGCGTGCCCGCCGGGTCAAGGCCATGGTGGCGGGTGCCGCGCCACCGGCGTCGATGATCGAGGGCATGGAGCAGCTGGGCTTCTGACATCACCCATGTCTACGGCCTGACCGAGGTCTATGGCCCGGCCACGGTCTGCGCCAAGCACGCAGCCTGGGATGCGCTGGACATCGGCGAACGCGCGCGCCTCAATTCCCGCCAGGGCGTGCGCTACCACCTGCAGCGCTCGGCCAGCGTGCTCGATCCGGAGACCATGGAACCCGTGCCCCATGACGGCCAGACCATGGGCGAGATCACGTTCCAGGGCAACATCGCCATGAAGGGCTACCTGAAGAACCCGCAGGCCACGGACGAGGCCTTCCGCGGCGGCTGGTTCACACGGGCGACCTGGCCGTGCAGCATCCGGACGGCTATATACAGATCAAGGACCGCAGCAAGGACATCATCATCTCGGGCGGGAGAACATCTCGTCCATCGAGGTCGAGGACGTGCTCTACCGCCACCCGGCCGTGCTGGCTGCCGCCGTGGTGGCCAAGCCCGATCCCAAATGGGGCGAGACGCCCTGCGCCTTCATCGAGCTGAAGGCCGGCGCGCAGACCACGGCCGAAGACATCGTGCCCACTGCAAGAAGCACCTGGCCGGCTACAAGGTGCCGCGCGCCGTGGTCTTTGGCGAGCTGCCCAAGACCAGCACGGGCAAGATCCAGAAGTTCGAGCTGCCGGCAGGCCGGATCGGTCCAGGCCATCACGGGCTGAGGCCGGGCCGCAGCGCGGGCAGCGGCTCAGTGTCCGGCGGTCTGGAAAACAGCTGGATGACCAGCACGCCCGCCACGATCAGGCCCATGCCCGCCAGCGCGGGCAGGTCCAGCGTCTGGCCCCGCCAGAGCCAGCCCACCAGCGAGATCAGCACGATGCCCGCGCCGGACCAGATCGCATAGGCCACGCCTGTGGGCACGGTGCGCAGCGTCAGCGACAGGAAGTAGAAGGCCGCGTAGCCCAGGACCGTGACCACGCTGGGCCACAGCCGCGTGAAGCCTTCGGACTGCTTTGAGGCAGGAGGTGGCCGCCACCTCGGCGACGATGGCCAGGCCCAGGTACAGGTAGTTGGACGCCATGCTCAGATGGCCGCGTAGCTGCCGGTGCCCTCGGGCCAGCGCGTGAGCACGTCGAAGCCCGTGTCGGTCACCACCACCATGTGCTCCCACTGGGCGGACAGCGACTTGTCGTTGGTGATCACCGTCCAGCCGTCGGCCAGTTCGCGGGTGGCCGCCTGCCGGCGTTGAGCATGGGCTCGATGGTGAAGATCATGCCGGCCTCCAGCACCATGCCCTGGCCGGGCTGGCTGTAATGCAGCACCTGGGGTCGTCGGTAGACCTTGCCGATGCCGTGGCCGCAGTACTCGCGCACCACGCTGAAGCGCTCGCGCTGGCCACGGTCTGGATGGCATGGCCGATGTCGCCCAGCGTGGCGCCGGGGCGCACGGCGCGGATGCCGGCCAGCAGGGCCTCGTAGGTGGTCTCCACCAGGCGGCGCGCCTGGTTGGAGGGCTGGCCTACGTAGTACATGCGGCTGGTGTCGCCGATCCAGCCTCGGGCGTGGTCACGGCCACATCGACATTGAGGATGTCGCCCTCGCGCAGATCTGCCGGGCGTCGGGAATGCCGTGGCAGACCACGTGGTTGGGCGAGGTGCAGACCGACTGGAAAGCCGTGGTAGCCCACGTTGCGGGCACGCAGCGCAGTTCGTCGACGATGAAGTCATGGCAGAGCTTGTCCAGGTGCTCGGTGCTGACGCCCGGCTGCACGTGGGCACCAGCATCTGCAGGACGCGGGCGGCCAGGCCACCGGCCTTGCGTGATTGCCCGATATCGAGGGCGTCGTGCAGCGGAACGCTGCGCAGCTTGGCGCCCTCATTGCAGGCCTCCCGACAGGCGAACGGGGCGCGGGCGGCGTGCT
Source organism: Aegilops longissima (assembly GCA_021605205.1). Taxonomy (NCBI): domain Eukaryota; kingdom Viridiplantae; phylum Streptophyta; class Magnoliopsida; order Poales; family Poaceae; genus Aegilops; species Aegilops longissima. Next base: position 39,262 of record JAHIAM010001869.1, read on the forward strand.
GCCGTATCGGCGGGAGCCGGTGCCGCCTCGGGCTCGCCCAGCTTCAGTGGCCGCGGCCTCTTGCAGCAGCAGGGCGCAGATGCCTGCGTAGTCGAGATGGGGATGGTGTTCGGCCAGCTGGCCGACACGCAGCCAATGCTCGGCCTGGGCGTTGATGGATCGACCCAGGGCCGCGCTGGACAGGCGGATCTGGTCGTGCAATTGGTCGGATATTTTGACGATTCCCATGGGTGGCGATCATACGGGGAATATACGTTTCGTATATTGACAATCGCAAATCGCGGGCCCGGAGGCGGGGCATTCGTGCAGGTCTGCAGATGCAGGCCGTCATGTCGTCGGCAAGACTGCGCGAAGGACGGCGTGGATGCTCTTGTGTTGATAGCGCACGATCACGTCCGGCTGGTCATCCGGCAAAGGTGATGTTTTTCCTGCAGCGCGGTCCTGTACAAGACTGGGCCTTGCGTGATCGGCGGTCTTCTATCAGATATCTGTTGCAGATCTGGGGCCACCTCAGCAAGTCGCCTGCTACCCAAACTGACAAGAATCAAGACTGTCTGGAAGCGAATGTCCTGCAAGCCGGCGCATGGTGCGGCCGGCCGGGCCTTCCGGGAGGGAGCAGCAATGGGCAAGGAACAAGAAGCGGGTTCGGCAACGGATCGGGCGGGCGCGCATCGTCGTCGTGGGCGGTGGCGTGGCGGGGCTGGAGATTGCCACGGCGCTGGGCAAGGGGGCGCGGACGCCATCGGCTCCGTGACCCTGGTGGACAGCGATTCGGCCCATGTCTGGAAGCCCATGCTGCACACCATTGCGGCCGGCACGCGCGACCTGGCCCAGCAGCAGACCACCTACCTGGCCCAGGCCAGCGACGCCAGCTTTGGCCTACCAGCCCGGCGAGATGTGCGGCCTGGACCGCGAGGCCCGCGAGGTGCTGCTGGCCCCCATCGAGGCGCCCGATGGCCGCGAGATCGTGCCTGGCCGGCGCATTGCCACGACAGGCTGGTGATCGCCGTGGGCAGCGGTGCCAATGATTTCGGCACGCCGGGCGTGGACGAGCACTGCTTCACGATCGACTCGCGCCGCAAGGCCGATGCCTTCAACAGCGAGATCCGCCTGCGCATGGTGCGCTGCATGACCAGCGGCGAGCAGTTGCGCGTGGCCATTGTGGGCGGCGGCGCCACGGGCGTGGAGCTGGCGGCCGAGCTGGTGCAGCTGGCCGAGCGCCCGCGCCTACGGCGCGCTGGGCGAGGCCGCGCGCTTCGGCATCGTGCTGATCGAGGCCGGGCCGCGCCTGCTGCCCGGTTTTCCTGAAGAGATTTCCGAAGCCACGCGCCTGCGTCTGCAGGCCCTGGGCGTTCGGTGATCGTCAACGGCCGCGTGCAGTCGGCCAGCGAAGAGGGGTTCGTTCTGGCCAGCGGCGAGTTCGTCCCCGCAGGCCTGCGCGTCTGGGCAGCGGGCGTGAAGGCCCCGGCCTTCCTGGCGCAGCTGGGACTGGAGACCACGCAAGGCAACCAGCCCAAGGTCAACGGCCAGTTGCAGACCAGCGACCCCCATGTTCACGCCGTAGGGGACTGCGCCAGCTTCACCCTGCCCGGCGCCAGCGTGCCGCTGCCGCCCACTGCCCAGGTGGCGCACCAGCAGGCCCGCTATCTGGTGGAGACGCTGCCGCGCCTGCTGAAGGAGCTGGGTTCCGCCCCGAAGGCTTTGCCTACCGCGACTTTGGCGCCCTGGTGTCATTGGCCCATTACGACGCCTATGGATCGTGGGCAAATTCGGCCTGTTCAACGGCGGCGTGATCCGCGGGCGCATGGCCATGCTGAGCCACATCATGCTGTACCGCTCGCATCAGGCGCGGATCTACGGATTTGGCGCGGGGGCTGCTGTGGCTGATCGATTTGATGAATTCGCGCCTGCGCCCGTCGATCCGGCTGGACTGAGCGGCCGGGCCCGGCATCAAAGCAGCCCCTCGATGGGCAGCCAGCCCAGCACGCGCAGCATCAGGCGCTTGAATGCACTGCTGCCGGGCTCGGTGGTGGTGGTGAGTGGCTCAGGCGGCGTGCCGCTTTCCGTGGTCCAGCTCAGGCGGCCCTGTGCATCGATCTGCACGTGGTAGGCGGCGGACGGCAGGCTCTGGTCGAGCATGCGGCTCATCTGCGAAGCCATCTCGGGCTGTCGATCAGCAGGCCCATCTCGGTGTTGAGTGGGCCGAGCGCGGGTCGAAGTTGAACGAGCCCACGAAGATGCGCTCGCCATCGACCGCAAAAAGTCTTCGCATGCAGGCTGGAGCCCGAGCTGCCGGGGCGGCTGCCAGAACCCACGCCCGCCTTCCCGCCCGAGGACGCGGCGGGCGACGGGGCTTGCCGGGGCACGCCTGCATCGGCTGCGGGCGTGTCCGGCTCGCCGATCTGGCGGCGCAGCTCGTACAGCTGCACGCCTTCCTCGATCAGCGGGCGCCGGTACCGGCATAGCCGGCATGGACCACGGCCACGTCGGTCGCCTCCAGGCTGTTGGTGAGCACGCGCACGGCAATGCCCTGGCGGCGCAGGCCAGCAGGGCGCGCACACCGGCCTCGGTGGGCACGAAGTAGGGCGAGACCAGGTCCAGCTGGCGCTGCGGCTGGCCGATGGCGGGTGCCAGCTGCGTGATCAGCAGCCCCTGCCTGGGCACCTGGCCCAGCACCTTGGCTGGTCGTCGCTGACCAGGGTGGTGCGGGCCCATTGCAGTGGCAGGCGGCTGGCCAGCGCTCTTGCGTGAACGGGCTTTGCGCCACGGCGCGCACATAGAGCCTGGGCCTCCGGGGCGCTGCACCTCGGTGGCCAGGGCCTCGCTGGCGCGCGCCACCGCATAGTCGGGCAGCGGCGGCGGCAGGCTGGCCACGGATAGGCCGAGGCGCTGGCCCAGTACTGGTCGAACGAGTGCGCGATATCGGCCACCACCGGCCCCATGGCGACCACGTCCAGGTCGGCGAACAGCACGCCGTCGGTGGCCGCGAAGTACTCGTCGCCGATGTTGCGCGTCCACCCACGATGCTGGCCTGGCTGTCGGCCGTGAAGCTCTTGTTGTGCATGCGCCGCTGCGTGCGCGAGAAATCCGTCACATAGCCCAGCGCCTTGGGCGTGCGCTGCGCAAAGGGGTTGAACAGCCGTACCTCGATCTGCGGATGCCGGTCCAGCGCGCTGAGCTGGGTGTCCAGCCCGCCGTGCCGCCGTCGTCCAGCAGCAGGCGCACGCGCACGCCCCGGTCGGCGGCCTGGCGCAGTTCGTCGAGCAGCAGGTGGCCCGTGGTGTCGTCACGCCAGATGTAGTACTGCACATCCAGCGTGCGCTGGGCCACGCGAGCCAGCAGGGCACGCGCCGCGTAGGCGTTGCGTGCATCGGAAAGCGCGTGGATGCCGGTAAGCCCCGGATGCTGGTCCAGCAGCGGTGCCAGCGCCTGGCCCAGCAGCGTGGCCTGGGCGGCCTCGGGCGGCAGCGCCGTGGATTCGCTGCGGCCGGCCAGCGGCGGCAGGCTGCAGCCTGCCAGCAGCAGGGCCAGGACGAGCGCCTGGGTGGTGGCAAGGGCGCGGCGCAGCAGGGGCATGGGGCGTTCGGTGTTTGCGGTGGTCAGTGCAGCCAGCGGATGAACAGCTGGATCACCGTGGCATTGACGATGTCGACGAAGAAGGCGCCCACCATCGGCGCACGATGAGGAAGGCCTATGCGAGGGCCGTACTGGTTGGTGATGGCCTGCATGTTGGCCACGGCCGTGGGCGTGGCGCCCATGCCGAAACCGCAGTGGCCGGCAGCCAGCACGGCCGCATCGTGGTTGCTGCCCATGATGCGGAAGGTCACCAGCGCGGCATACAGGCCCATCACCAGGGTCTGGGCCGCCAGGATCACCATCAGCGGCGCTGCCAGCCCCGCCAGCTCCCACAGCTTGAGCGACAGCAGGGCCATGGCCAGGTAGATGGACAGCGAGGCATTGCCGAAGACGTCGATGGCCCGGTCGAATACCTGGAAGGTGAAAGACATAGTCCAGCGTATTGCGGATCACGACGCCGCCTGCCAGCGCCCAGACGAAGGTGGGCAGGGAGAACAGGGTGCCGGCGGTGAACTGCGCCATGAACTCGGCAAAGCCCAGGCAGCCTGCGAACAGGGCCAGTGTTTCTATGGCCGCGCTGGTGGTGATCAGGCGCGCTCTGCTCGATTCTCGAAGCCGCCGGCTTGCACTTTCGCCAGCGGGGGCTGTTTTTCGGGGCGGCTGCGGGGTCGTACGGCGAAGCCGGCGGCGCGTGATCGGGCAGGCCAGCGGGGCCGCCGATCAGGCCGCCGATCACCAGTCCGAAGGTGGCACAGGCAATGCCCAGCGTGACCGCGCCCTGAATACCGTATTCGCGCTCGAAAACCTGGCCCCAGGCACCCGCCGTGCCATGTGGCCGCCCGTCAGGGTGACAGAGCCTGCGATCAGCCCGAACAGCGGGTCGAGCCCGAGCATCGTGGCCAGGCTCACGCCCACCAGGTCCTGCAGGCCGATGAAGACGGCGACCACGGCCAGGAACAGCAGCAACGAACGGCCGCCTTCGCGCAGCTTGGCGAAATTGGCGCTCAGCCCGATGGATGAGAAAAACACCAGCATGAAGGCCATCTGCAGCTCGCTGCTGAAGCTGAAGTGTAGCCCAGGGTCTGGTTGAGCACGAACAGGGCGACGGCGACGACCAGACCGCCGGCCACGGGCTCAGGGGATGTTGAATTCGCGCAGCAGGCGCAGGTGCTGCACCAGCCATTTGCCCAGCAAAAAGGACAAGGGCGGCGAAGATCAGGGTGTAGTAGGCGCTGAAAGTCAGGTGCATGGCTTCCGTGTTCTGGTGGGCGGGGCAAGGCAGCTCACCGCCGATAGGCGGCATGCCGGGGGCGATGTCAGGATAGCCACTGATTCCCAGGCCTGCTGAAAGTGCCCTTCGGTCGTGCCCTGTGTCAGTGCCCCGTCAGCTGGCTACGGGGCCGGGCCGCCTGTCCTCGACGGTGAAGCGGGCCAGCGTGTAGATGCGGCTGTCGGCGCGCATGGGTTGGCCACGGCACGCAGCTCGCTGGTCCAGCGTTCGGGCGTGATGTCTGCCAGGCCATAGCCGCGTTCCTCGCAGCGTGCGTACAGCACCTGCAGGTTGTGGCGACGATGGCATCGACCTTGGCAATGTGTGGTGCCGCTGCGCGAGGTGATCGAGGTGCTGCAGAACTCGCTGGCCACGATGGGGTTGCGCCGTTCGGGCGCGGCCTCCGAGATCGGCATGCACGGCACAGACGTAGTTCTGGTGCAGGTCGCCGCCCAGCAGCACGCTGTTGCGCGGCGTGGGCTGGGCGCCCGGCGAGGTGGCGCACCAGGCGCTGGCGCGCGGCCAGGTAGCCGTCCCAGGCTGTCCGTGGCCTGCGATCCCGAGGGCGGCTGGTGCGCCGGGACAGCAGGGTGGGCTGGGCCAGATGCTCCAGCGCGGCCCCGCTGCCCCTGGTGGCGTGCGTCCTCGGCCAGTTGGCGGTACAGCCACTGCTCCTGAGTCCAGCCAGGAAGCTGCGCGCCGTGTCCGACAGGGCCGCACATTGCGCAGGGCGCACGCTGCCCTTGTCTGCCTCGCCCTCGGTGCGGCAGGCCTGGGCGCTGCGGTACTGGCGGCCGTCCAGCAGATGCAGCCGGGCCAGCCGGTTCCATTGCAGGCTGCGGTACAGCTGCAGGCCGCCGCCGCCATGCGATGCCCCGGCGCTCCGTCAGCGCGCTGGCACGCAGCGGCATGTTTTCGCAGAAGGCCTGCCAGGCGGCCATGCGCCGGGCCAGGAAACGCGCGGCATCGCCCTGGCCCTGGTCGCCCGCGTAGTTGTTTTCCACCTCATGGTCGTCCCAGCCCACGGACCAGTTGCTGGGGCGTGCGCGGCCTGCAGCAGCGGGTCGCTCTTGTGCAGGGCGTAGCGGTCGCGGTAGTCCTGCAGGGTCTGCGCAGCGCGCAGGTTGTGCGTGCGGCCAGGCCCAGCGTCATGGCGGGCGTGGCGATATTCATCCAGATCGTCGCAGGAAGATCACCAGGTCCGGCGCATCCTGCACCTGGCGCCAGGCCGCGTAGTAGCCGCTCCCAGCGCTGGCAGGAGGCAGGCCAGGCGCAGGCGCTGCGGCATGCTGCCGGGGCGGGCGCCGTGCGGCAGCGGCCCGTGCCGCTGACCGCCTGTCCCAGCATGAAGCGGTAGTGGTACCAGCGGTCAGGCGCCAGTCCTCCCACCTGCACATGCGCGCGTTAGCCCCATTCAGGCTGGGCCATGGCCTCGCCGCTGCGCACGATGTGGCGGAACAGCGGGTCGTGCGCCAGCTCCCAGCGGATCTTGAGCGCAGGCATGGCCGTGGTGTCGGTCTCGCAGCTGGGACAGCGGTGGCGTCAGCCGCGTCCACAGCAGCACGTTGTCGGGTTCGGGGTCGCCGCTGGCCACGCCCAGCGTGAAGGGTTGTGCAAGGGCTCGCCCAGCCGGGCCCAGGCAGAGCAACTGGCCCAGCGCCGTGGCCAGGCCGAGCCGACCGAAACTGGCGCCGCGGTGCAGGGACGGAGGCGCTGAAGGGCAGGTGCATGGCGGTTCAGGGCAGGTGGCGCAAAAAGCGGGAAAAGACGGGGCGTGGCCTTGTGGATCAAAGGCCGGCGCCTGCATTTCAACTGGCTGCGATTGTGCGCCTGATGCCGTGGCAATGCAGTGCTTGCCCCGCTCTGGCCTGCAGCATGGCGGTGTCGGCGCGGCGCAGCACGTCCATGCCGTTTTCGTGGCCTTGCAACTGGGCCACGCCGCGCTGAAGCTCAGGGCCGGGGTGCGGGCTGGCCTGGGTCTGCGCAGATGCGGGCAAAGGCGCCTGCTCCAGCAACTGCAGAAGCGCTGCAGCGCCTGGGCCCGCACCGTCTCCGGGTCTGCAGCGCAGCACTGAAGGCCTGGCCTTCATGCGGCCCACCACGTCTTCCGCGCAGCCCTTGGCGTGCCAGCTGGGCCACATGCACCAGCGCAGCATCGCCCATGGCGTGCCCCAGCTCGGCATTGAGGGCCTGCATGCCGTCCATATCGACACAGGGCAACGCTCAGCGGCTGGCCATGGCGCTGTGCGCGTGCCACCTCGGGTCAGTGCTCGCTCACGCCCAGGCGGTTGAGCTGGCCGGTCAGCGGGTCGTGGCGTGCGCGGCGCGCGGCCTCGTCCAGCTCCTGCTGCAGTGTTTCGATGCGGGCCTCGCAGGCATCGACATGGGCGCGCAGCGCCTGCAGCTCCTCCTGAGCCGCGGCTGCCGGCGGCCATGGTGCGCGTGGCCTCCAGCACCTGCTGCAGCAGCGGGGCTGCATCTTCCAGGCGCTGGATGCCGTCCAGCTGGCGTGCCGCCTCTTCCATGCGGGCGCCCAGCGTTTCGTTGCTGCTCGTGATCTGCGCCAGGTGCTGGACGAAGCCGCCCAGCATGTCCCTGAGCGCCTGCTGCGCGGCGGCCATGCCGTCCTGCAACTGCAGGCGCCGGTGGATCACGGTCTGCAGCTCGCGCCGTGCATCGGCCAGAGGCGCGGGCGACAGCGGCGGGGTGATGGCCTGCTCGATGGCCGTGAGCTGCTGCACCAGCCAGCTGCCATGCGTGGGGTCCTGGGCCAGGTGCTGCACCAGGGTCTGCAGCAACTCCTGCATCAACTGCAGGACCTGAAGCTGGTCGGCGATGGCGAACGACAGCTGGTAGTGCTGGTCGTGCAGGCGCCGCGCCAGGGCCTTGGCATCCACGGGCGGCGATTGCAGCTGCTCCATCAGCTGCTGGTGCAGTTGCCCGGTTTTGGTGTCCTGGGTGTCCAGCAGCGTGGACAAGGCCTCGAGCGCCGCGCCAACTGCTGGGTCAGGTCGTCAGGCAGGGCCTGGACGGGCGGCGGCACGGGCAGCTCCACGGGCCTGGCCTCATAGGCGGGCGGCTGCAGGGGCCGCGTTGGCACGCAGCGGTGATGACCTGCTGCAGCCCTCTGCCAGTCGCTGCGCTCTATGGCGGCGCCCAGCTGGTCGCGCAGGCGCGCTTTTGCCCGCGCGTCTGCGCAGGCAGCAGCGTGGACGTGGCGCAGCGGGCCCTGGGGAAAGCTGGCGGGGCCGGGCTCGCCAGCCGCCTGTTCATAAAGGCAGGTGTAGTTTTCCGGTATGGGCGGCAGGCGGTTCAGCGCCAGTTGCCGCAGGGTTTCGCGTGCCAGTTCGGAAGCGGAGCGCTCGGCCATGGGTGGGCAGTTGTTTCAGAATGCAATGCCCTCAGTGTGGCAGCGCCAGCGCCCGGTTCTACTGCTCGTTGACCATCACCAGCTTGCCCTGCACCTGGCGCGATCCCATGCGCGCATAGGCGGCGTGCAGCTCGGCCATGGGCATGGTGCGATCGATCACAGGCTTGATCTTTCCTGGCCGGTACACTGCGCCAGCTCCATCAGCGCATTGGCCGCATTGGCTCAGCTCGCCGGAAGAACTCGCCCAGAAGACGCCCACCAGCGATGCGCCCTTGAGCAGCAGCAGGTTCAGCAGCAGGGCAGGAATCGGACCAGCGGCAAAGCCCACGATCAGATAGCAGCCGCGCCAGGCGATGGAGCGGAAGGCCGGCTCGGCGAAGTCGCCGCCCACGGGGTCGTAGACCACGTCGGGCCCTGCCGTCGGTGGCTTCCTTGATGGCGGCGCGCAGATCGCCCCTGGCTGTAGTTGATGGTGGCATCGGCGCCCTGTGCCTTGCACAGCGCGCACTTTTCGTCGGTGGAGGCCGCTGCGATCACGCGCGCACCCGCCGCCTTGGCGATCTGGATGGCGGCCGTGCCCACGCCGTGCTGCGCCCAGCACCAGCACGGTCTCGCCCGCGCGCAGCTGGCCGCGGTCGATCAGCGCATGGTGCGAGGTGGCATAGGTCATGATGAAGGCCGCAGCATCGACGAAGCTGAAACCGTCTGGCAGCGGCATGCACAGCGCGGCCGGCGCCAGCGTATGGGTGCCGAAGCCCCCCGTGCCCGGACAGGCAGGGCCACGCGCTGGGCCCACGGCCAGGTGGCTCACGCCTTCACCCACGGCCTGGACCACGCCCGCGTATTCCAGAGCCCGGCACGAACGGCAGCTCAGGCTTCATCTGGTACTTGTTCTGCACGATCAGCAGATCGGGAAAGTTCAGGCTGGCCGCCTTCACTTCGAGCAGTACCTGCCCTGGGCCCGGTGGGCGTGGGCGGCTGCGTCCACTGCAGTTGATCGACGCCTGTGGGCGTGGTGTCCCAAGCGTGCATGGTGGTTGTCTCCTGTGATTGAATGCCTGGCCGATGATAGAGGTGTGGTGGGAATGCCTCCTGTCCCTCGGGCGACGAGACGCCCGCCTACAATCGCCCGCAATCCCTGCTGTATCCGCGAAGATTCTCATTTGTAACGCGGCGACGGCTACCAGGCGCCCGGCATCCAGGCCCTGTACGAGGCGCTGCGCACGGTGGCAGACGTCGAGGTGGTGGCACCGGGCACAACAAGCAGTGCCAAGTCCAACGCCCTGACGCTGAACGCGCCGCTGTATGTACCAGGCCCACAACGGCTTTCGCTATGTCAGTGGCACGCCTGCGGACTGCGTGCACATCGCCCTGACCGGCCTGCTGGGCTACCGGCCCGACCTGGTGGTTTCCGGCATCAACAACGGCGCCAACATGGGCGACGACACCATCTATTCCGGCACCGTGGGCGCCGCCGCGGAAGGCTTTCTGTTCGGCATTCCTCCATTGCCTTCTCGCAGGTGGACAAGGGCTGGTCCGAGATCGAGGCCGCTGCCGCCGCATCGCGCCAGCTGGTCATGGACATGCAATCGCAGGAGCTGATCGGCCTGTCGCCCTGGCTGCTCAACGTGAACATTCCCAACATGCCCTTGTCCGCGCCTCAAGCCCCTCAAGCTGTGCCGGCTGGGCTGCCGCCATGCGGCCGAACGCGTCATCACCCAGGAGAGCCCGCGCGGCGAAATGCAGTGCTGGATAGGCAGCGCAGGCGCGGCCAAGGATGACTCGGAGGGCACGGACTTCCACGCCACGGCGCGGCCATGTGTCCGTCACGCCGCTGAAGGTGGACCTGACCGACCACGACAACCTGGGCTACTGGGCACAGACGGCGGCCAGGCTGGCGTCGGCCGGCCAGGGCGGGCGGTGCAACCGTGAGCGAAGCGCCGTCCAGGAGTTCCCTCGTGGGTGGCGCGCTCGGTGCAGACCCCTGCGCCGGCCTCGCGCGCGGCGCCTGCGCGCTCTGCGCTGGCGCCGGCCGGTTTCCGTGTCCCGCAACAGCCTTCGGGCATCGGCCTGGACTCAGCCGCCGTCCGCGCCCGCATGGTGCAGCGGCTGGCTGCCACCGGCATACAGTCGCCGGCCGTGCTGGCCGCCATGGGATCGGTGGAGCGCCACCGCTTTGTGGACAGCGCCCTGGTCAGCCAGGCCTATGAAGACACCAGCCTGCCCATTGGCCTGGGCCAGACGATCCTCAAGCCCAGCGTGGTCGCCCTTGACCGAGCCGAGCTGCTGCTGGGTTCGGAGGCCGCGAAGAAGTCAGGCCTGGGCCGCGTGCTGGAAATCGGCACGGGCTGCGGCTACCAGGCGGCGGTGCTGGCGCGCGTGGCACGCGAGGTCTATTCGATCGAGCGCCTGCGCGGCCTGCACGAGAAAGCGCGCAGCAACCTGCGGCCCTGGCGGCTGACCAATGTCCATCTGATCTTTGGAGATGGCATGGAAGGCTGCGGCAGCGGCGCGCCGTATGCGGGCATCATCTCGGCCGCTGGCGGCGAGCATGCCCTCGGCCTGGTGCGACCAGCTGGCCGTGGGCGGGCGGCTTGTCGCGCCCATGGTGGTTACGGGTGGTAAGCAGGCACTGCTGGTGATTGACAAGAGTTCACACGGGTTTACGCAGTCGATTTTGGAGGCCGAACTTTGTCCCCTAAAATCGGGCATCGCCTAGAAGGAATAACTTATGTTGGTATCGCGAAGTCTTGGGGCTTGGGGAACGGTGGTGCTGGCCGGCATGGTTCTGGCAGGCTGCACATCCCAAGTGAACAGGGCTCCCGTGGAGGACCGTGGAACGACCACCACCTCCTCCACCTCTTCCTCGCCATCGGCAGCCGTCAAGCCGCTGCCCGGCGTCGAAAACGCCGGCAAGCCCGGCTACTACACGATCAAGCCTGGTGACACGCTGATCCGCATCGGCCTGGAAACCGGCCAGAGCCTGGAAGGACATCGCGCGCTGGAACAATCTGGAGAACCCCAACCTGATCGAAAGTCGGTCAGGTGGTGCGCGTCGTTGCCGCCGACCAGCTCGGACAGCGTCGGCACGCGCCCCTCGTCCACTGCCTCCTCCACGCCCAGCGGCTCGCCCGTGGTAGCGCGCGCTGCCACTCGTGGCATCGTCGGGCGGCTCCACGGCAACGCCTGCACCTGCACCGACCCCGGCACCCGCCCCTGCACCCGCAGCCGGCAAGGGCGCCGACGATGTGGACTTCATCTGGCCTGCATCGGGCAGCCTGATCGCCGGTTTTGACGAGGCGCGCAACAAGCGGTTACGACATCGCAGGCAAGGCCGGCGATCCCGTGATGGCCGCTGCCGATGGCCGCGTGGTCTATGCCGGCGCCGGCCTGCGTGGCTATGGCAACCTGATCATCCTCAAGCACAACAACACCTACCTCACGGCCTACGCGCACAACCAGACGCTGCTGGTCAGGAAGACCAGACCGTGCGCAAGGGCCAGAAGATCGCCGAGATGGGCAGCACCGACGCGGACCGCGTGAAGCTGCACTTCGAGGTGCGTCGCCAAGGCAAGCCTGTCGATCCTTCGCGCTACCTGCCTTCGCGCTGATGAGCCGCAGCACCAGGCAAACCGGACAAGCCCCTGCCCACGCAGGGCAGCTTTCTTCTGCGCCCAGCGAATCGCCGTGGGAGCCGGTCGAGGACGAGGCCGAAGGCGGCGAGGTCGAGGCCGCCGCAGCCGAGCTGCGCGAGATCACCGTGCCGCCGGCCCAGCACGGCCTGCGCGCCGACAAGGTGCTGGCCGAATGCGTGGCCGAGTTCTCCCGCAGCTATCTGCAGCAACTGCTGGCGCAGAGGCGCGGTCACGCTCAATGGGCGTGTGCTGGTCAAGCCAGCCGCCACCAGGGTACCGCCGGCGACCGGATGGTGCTGGAGATGCGGCCCACGCAGCAGAGCATGGCCTTCCAGCCCGAAGACATGGCGCTGGACGTGGTGTATGAGGACGAGCACCTGCTGGTCGTCAACAAGCCGGCTGGCCTGGTCGTGCACCCGGCTCCGGGCAATGGACGGGAACCCTGCTCAACGGCCTGCTGGGACGCGACCCCAAGGCGCGGGAGGTGCCGCGCGCCGGCATCGTCCACCGCCTGGACAGGACACCAGCGGGCTCATGGTGGTGGCGCAGCAGCCGCGCCGCCGTGGACGCGCTGGTGGCCATGATTGCCGCGCGCGATGTCAGCCGCCAGTACCTGGCGCTGGCCACAAGAACTGGGGCCCGCGCAAGCACCGCGAGGTCGATGCGCCCATCGGCCGCGACCCGCGCAACCGCCTGCGCATGGCCGTGGTCGACCTGGCGCAGCATGCAGGCAAGACCGCGCGCACTGACATCGACCTGCTGGCCGGCAACGAGGAAGTCAGCCTGGTGCGCTGCACGCTGCACACGGGCCGCACCCACCAGATCCGCGTGCACATGGCATCGCTGGGCCACCTGCTGGTGGCCGATGCCGTCTACGGCGGCAAGGAGGCTGGCGGCATGGCGCGCCAGGCGCTGCATCGCCTTCCGGCTGGCCTTCACCCCATCCCATGACAGGCCAGGCCTGGTGCTGCGCGCTCGCTGCTGCCCGATATGGCACAGGCGCTGGAAAATTGGGGCTGAGCTACAATCCCGCCGAAAGCCTCTTGACCATCTCTCGCATGGCATCCGTGGAGCGCTTGCTTCCTCTTCTTTGATCTGGCGCACCCTGGCTGCTACCTCTGGTGGCACGCGCGCCTTTGTTCCCAGACGCTGAGCCATGAATACGGTAGATGCCAAGCGGGTCCTGGAAACTGCATTGATCTGTGCGCCGCAGCCTGTCACGCTGCGTGAGCTGCGCTCGCTGTTCGATGACGTGCTGGGCCCGACACGCTGAAGGACCTGCTGCTGGACCTGCAGAAAGACTGGGCGCAAAGGGCGTGGAGCTGGTGCAGGTGGCGTCTGGATGGCGCTTCCAGAGCCGGCCCGAGATGCGGGTCTATCTGGACCGGCTGCATCCCGAAAAAGCCGCCACGCTACACCCGCGCGACCCTGGAGACGCTGGCGATCATCGCCTACCGCCAGCCAGTGACGCGCGGCGACATCGAGGACATACGCGGCGTGACGGTCAACAGCCCGCTGATCAGCTAATCTGGAAGACCGGGGATGGATCGAGGTCATTGGCCACAGGGAAACCGGGCCGGCCTCTTTGTTCGCCACCACGCGCCAGTTTCTGGACGACCTGGGCCTGCAGTCGCTGGACCAGTTGCCCATGCTCGAGGAGCCCGAATCCCAGCAAAGCCTGTTCAAGGCGCTGGAAGAGTCGGATGCGCAGGAATTGGCAGCGACGAGGCCGCGCCAGCCGGTGACGCTCCCTTGCCCGAAAGAGCCCCAGGGCGAGACCGATGCCACGGAATCGGACAGGGCAGATGCCACAATGGCAGCAGATACGGCTCAGGCAGATACGGCAGACCTGTCGGATGCGGCAGATGCAGCGGATGCGGCAGACGCAGCGGATGCGGCAGAGACAACAGACACAACAGACACAACGGATACAGCGGATACAACGGATACGGACGGCGCTGCAAAGCAGGCCGAAGAAGGAGAAAACCATGACGGGTAGTGATATCTCCAAAGACCAGGACGCCCAGCCGGCGTCCGATGAGGCATCGGCGCAGCGCAAGCGCAAGGCCCTCCCTTGCGCACGCGCGCTCCTGAGCAGGGGCGCGGCCCGGCGCCAAGCCTGTGCGCAAGCGCGTCCGGCTGCCGAGGCGGTGCATGCCGAAGACACCGTGCAAGAGCTGGTGCCGGCTGATGCATCAGAGCAAGCGACTCAGGGTCTGTCGAAGGCGGTTTTGCGGACGTCATCTCGGCGAGCTCGACGCCGCCGAAGAGCGCGACGATGCCGCGCCTGCCAAGCGCGTGCTGCTGCCCCAGGTCGATTCGCCCAAGCTGCACAAGGTGCTGGCCCAGGCCGGCTGGATCGCGCTCGAAATGGAGCAGCTCATTCTGAAGGCCGCATCTCGGTCAACAACGAGCCTGCCCATGTGGGCCAGCGCATCCAGTTCGGCGACCAGATCAAGGTCAATGGCCAGCCCATCCGCTTTCGCATCGACCTGCCGCCGGCGCGTGTCATCGCCTCATCACAAGCCCGTGGGCGAGGTCGTCACGCATGACGATCCGCAAAACCGTCCCACGGTGTTCCGCAAGCCGCCCGCCTGCAGCATGGCAAATGGCAATCGGTGGGCCGCCTGGACCTGAACACCGAAGGCCTGTTGCTGTTCACCAGCTCGGGCGAGCTGGCCAACTCCCTGATGCACCCGCGCTTCGGCCTGGAGCGCGAATACGCAGCCTGCGTGCTGGGCGCGCTCAGCAGGAAGAAAAGCAGCGCCTGACCGACGGCGTGCAGCTGGAAGACGGCGTGGCCGCCTTCGGCTCCATTGAGGACGGCGGTGAAGGCGCCAACTGCTGGTACTGCGTGACCATTTCCGAAGGCCGCAACCGCAAGTGCGCCGCATGTTCGAGGCGGTGGGCCATGCCGTGAGCCGGCTGATCCGCATCCGCTACGGCGCCGCGAAGTGCTGCCGCGAGGCCTCAAGCGCGCGCCTGGGTGGAGCTGGACCAGGCGATATCCAGTCCCTGGCTTCGGCAGCCGGCATGCAGGCGCGTGCGCCTGCTGCACCTAAGCCCTCGGCCGGAGGCCGCCGTGGTGGCCCGGCCGACCGCATACCGTTCGCTGCGAAGGCGGCGGCCGCTACTTCGACGGCAATCGCCCGGCGCCCAACGCCATGCTCGACGGCCTGCGTGCCAAGCCTGCCGCCAAGGGCGGCAAGGCTGACGGCGCCGACAGGGCAGGCAGGGCGGCGCAGGCGGACGGGGGGCGCGGCGGCAGCCAGCAGCCCGATCCGATGCGTACATCGGTGGGCTACATCGGCTCCGACAGCCTGTCGCGTGCACGCCAGAACGCCAAGCGCAAGCCGGGAGGACGTTGCGAATGAGCGGCCGGGCCGTCCGCCTTCTGGTTCATCCAGAGGTGGTCGGCCCGCCCTGTAAGCTCGCCATTTGGCAGCACCATGTCACAAGGACTTTGATGGCACAGCTAGAATCAACGGTTTTGTCCAATTGACAAAAATCCATAGTAACCCTGATTAGGAACCATTCAAATGGCCATCGAACGCACTCTTTCCATCATCAAGCCCGACGCCGTTGCCAAGAACGTGATCGGCCAGATCTACGCATCGCTTCGAAGGCGCTGGCCTGAAGGTCATCGCTGCCAAGATGGTGCACTCACGCGCGGCGAAGCCGAGCAGTTCTACGGCGTCCACAAGGAGCGTCCTTTCTTCTGGCGACCTGGTGGACTTCATGGTCTCCGGCCCCGTGATGATCCAGGTCGGAAGGCGAGAACGCCATCCTGAAGAACCGCGAACTGATGGGCGCCACCGACCCCAAGAAGGCTGAGAAGGGCACGATCCGCGCCGATTTCGCCGACAGCATCGACGCCAACGCCGTGCACGGCTCTGACGCCGCTGAAACTGCAGCCGTGGAAGTGGCTTTCTTCTTCCCGGCATGAACGTCTACTGCGCTAATCCCCGCGTCTTCCGCGGCCGTCGGTCGGTTCGGTGCAGGCCGTGCCTGCTGCGGAAGAGCCGAGAGCGGCGTGGCACCGGCCTGCCGATGAACACCAATTTGCTAGATTTTGATCTCGACGGACTTGCGCTTACTGCGAGCAACTCGGCGAGAAGCGTTTCCGCGCGACGCAGCTGTTCCGCTGGATCCACCAGCGAGGCGCCAGCGACTTCGACCAGATGAGCGATCTGGCCAAGTCCCGCGCGAAAAGTCAAGGCGTGTGCCCACATCACGGCCCTGCCGGTTCTGACCGAGCATGTGTCTGCCGATGGAACAGTCCGCGGCTGTTCGACGGGAGGCGGCGATGCCGTCGAAGCCGTTTTCATTCCCTGAAGATGACCGGGGCACGCTGTGCGTGTCGTCCCAGGCGGGCTGCGCCGTGGGTTGCCGCTTCTGCTCCACGGGTCACCAGGGCTTCAGTCGCAACCTCAGCACGGGCGAGATCCTGGCCCAGCTGTGGTATGCCGAGTACTGCTGCGCAAGCGCCTGGGCACGGGCGGCGAGCGCGTCATCTCCAACGTGTGATGATGGCATGGGCGAGCCGCTGCAGAACTACACGGCCCTGGTGCTGGCGCTGCGCGCCATGCTCGATGACCATGGCTATGGCCTCGCGCCGCCGCGTGACCGTGTCCACCTCGGGCGTGGTGCCGATGATCGACCGGTTGTCCCAGGACTGCGCCGTGGCCATGGCCGTGTCGCTGCACGCGCCCAATGACGAGCTGCGCGACCCGCTGGTGCCGTTGAACCGCAAGTACCCCATCCACGAGCTGCTCGATGCCTGCGAGCGATACCTGAATTCGCGCCCCGTGACTTCATCACGTTCGAATACTGCATGCCTCGATGGCGTCACGACCAGCCTTGAGCATGCGCGCCAACTGATAGAGTTGGTCCGCGCGCGTGGCGATGGCCGCAGCTGGTGCAAGTTCAACCTGATTCCGTTCAATCCGTTCCCGGCCCGGGTTGTTGCGTTCACCTGCAGCGCGGGTGACGGAGTTCGCCAGCCTGCTGAGCAATGCCGGCATCGTGACCACGGTGCGCAAGACACGTGGCGACGACATCGACGCAGCCTGCGGACAGCTGGCTGGCGATGTCAAGGACCGCACGCGCGCTGCCGAGCGCATGGCCAGGCAGCGCACCATTGTTCTCAAGCAGGTGCCTTGAGAAGACCTGGGCATGCTTGGCATGCCCCGACGGAACAAAGGACAGTTCATGAAGTCAGTGGCTCGGCGGCTGCGAACGGGGATTTCGGTAGGTACGCGCTGGGCAGTGCCTGCGCTGGTTCTTTCTGGCGGGCTGCGCAGGCAAGCAGCCTTTAGTGCCCCTGACGAATTCTGGCCCGGCAACGCCTCCGTCTCCATGCCTCGATGGCTTCTGCCGCCGAGGCCGATCCCCGCCGCCGCGCAAGCATCCGCCTGGAGCTGGCGGCTTCTATTTCCAGGCTGGCCGCATCGATGTGGCCCTGGAAGAGGTGGGAATCAGGCGCTGGCCGCTGACCCCAGTTCCGCTGACGGCTACGGCCTGCTGGCCCTGGATCTACATGCGCAACCAGGACTGGGACCAGGCCGACGCCAGCCTGCGCAAGGCGATGTCGCTGCGTCCCCAGGACGGCGACCTGCAGCACAACCACGGCTGGCTGCTGTGCCAGCGCAAGCAATACGCGGGCCCAGGAATGGCTGGACAAGGCCCCGCCCAGCCCGCTACCTGAGCGCCCAAGACCTGGATGGCCAGGCCTGTGCTCGTAGTAGGCCGGCCTGCTGGCCGAGGCCCAGCAGGCGCTGCTCGGGCTATGAACTCGATCCCGCTGCTAACCCGGTGATCGCCTACCACCTGAGCAACGTGATGCTGCAGGGCGGCGATGCCAAGAGGCGCAGTTCACATCCGGCGCCTGAACAGCAGTCCCCAGTCCAATGCGGAAAGCCTGTGGCTGGGGATCAAGATACCGCCTGCGCATGGTGCGCTGCATGACCAGCGGCGAGCAGTTGCGCGGCCATTGTGGGCGGCGGCGCCACGGGCGTGGAGCTGGCGGCCGAGCTGGTGCGCAGCTGGCCGAGCGCCCGCGCCTACGGCGCGCTGGGCGAGGCGCGCGCTTCGGCATCGTGCTGATCGAGGCCGGGCCGCGCCTGCTGCCCGGTTTTCCTGAAGAGATTTCCGAAGCCACGCGCCTGCGTCTGCAGGCCTGGGCGTTCGGTGATCGTCAACGGCCGCGCAGTCGGCCAGCGAAGAGGGTTCGTTCTGGCCAGCGGCGAGTTCGTCCGCAGGCCTGCGCGTCTGGGCAGCGGGCGTGAAGGCCCGGCCTTCCTGGCGCAGCTGGGACTGGAGACCACGCAGGCAACAGCGCCAAGGTCAACGGCCAGTTGCAGACCAGCGACCCCCATGTTCACGCCGTAGGGGACTGCGCCAGCTTCACCTGCCTGGCGCCAGCGTGCCGCTGCCGCCACTGCCCAGGTGGCGCACCAGCAGGCCCGCTATCTGGTGGAGACGCTGCCGCGCCTGCTGAAGGAGCTGGGTTCCGCCCCGAAGGCTTTGCCTACCGCGACTTTGGCGCCCTGGTGTCATTGGCCCATTACGACGCCTATGGATCGTGGGCAAATTCGGCCTGTTCAACGGCGGCGTGATCCGCGGGCGCATGGCCATGCTGAGCCACATCATGCTGTACCGCTCGCATCAGGCGCGGATCACGGATTTGGCGCGGGGGCTGCTGTGGCTGATCGATTTGATGAATTCGCGCCTGCGCCCGTCGATCCGGCTGGACTGAGCGGCGGGCCCAATCAAAGCAGCCCTCGATGGGCAGCCAGCCCAGCACGCGCAGCATCAGGCGCTTGAATGCACTGCTGCCGGGCTCGGTGGTGGTGGTGAGTGCTCAGGCGGCGTGCCGCTTTCCGTGGTCCAGCTCAGGCGGCCCTGTGCATCGATCTGCACGTGGTAGGCGGCGGACGGCAGGCTCTGGTCGAGCATGCGGCTCATCTGCGAAGCCATCTCGGGCTGTCGATCAGCAGGCCCATCTCGGTGTTGAGGGGCCGAGCGCGGGTCGAAGTTGAACGAGTCCACGAAGATGCGCGCCGCCATCGACCGCAAAAGTCTTCGCATGCAGGCTGGAGCCCGAGCTGCCGGGGCGCGCAGAACCCACGCCCGCCTTCCCGCCCGAGGACGCGGCGGGCGACGGGGCTTGCCGGGGCACGCCTGCATCGGCTGCGGGCGTGTCCGGCTCGCCGATCTGGCGGCGCAGCTCGTACAGCTGCACGCCTTCTCGATCAGCGGGCGCCGGTACCGCATAGCCGGCATGGACCACGGCCACGTCGGTCGCCTCAGGCTGTTGGTGAGCACGCGACGGCAATGCCCTGGCGGCGCAGGCTGGCCAGGGCGCGCACCGGCCTCGGTGGGCACGAAGTAGGCGAGACCAGGTCCAGCTGGCGCTGCGGCTGGCCGATGGCGGGTGCCAGCTGCGTGATCAGCAGCCCTGCCTGGGCACCTGGCCCAGCACCTTGGCTGGTCGTCGCTGACCAGGGTGGTGGCCCATTGCAGTGGCAGGCGGCTGGCCAGCGCTCTTGCGTGAACGGGCTTTGCGCCACGGCGCGCACATAGGCCTGGGCCCGGGGCGCTGCACCTCGGTGGCCAGGGCCTCGCTGGCGCGCGCCACCGCATAGTCGGGCAGCGGCGGCAGCAGGCTGGCCACGGATAGGCCGAGGCGCTGGCCCAGTACTGGTCGAACGAGTGCGCGATATCGGCCACCACCGGCCCCATGGCGACCACGTCCAGGTCGGCGAACAGCACGCCGTCGGTGGCCGCGAAGTACTCGTCGCCGATGTTGCGTCCACCACGATGCTGGCCTGGCTGTCGGCGTGAAGCTCTTGTTGTGTGGTGCCGCTGCGTGCGCGCGAAATCCGTCACAGCCCAGCGCCTGGGCGTGCGCTGCGCAAAGGGGTTGAACAGCCGCACCTCGATCTGCGGATGCCGGTCCAGCGCGCTGAGCTGGGTGTCCAGCCCGCCGTGCCGCCGTCGTCCAGCAGCAGGCGCACGCACGCCCCGGTCGGCGGCCTGGCGCAGTTCGTCGAGCAGCAGGTGGCCCGTGGTGTCGTCACGCCAGATGTAGTACTGCACATCCAGCGTGCGCTGGGCCACGCGAGCCAGCAGGCACGCGCCGCGTAGGCGTTGCGTGCATCGGAAAAGCGCGGATGCCGGTAAGCCCCGGATGCTGGTCAGCAGCGGTGCCAGCGCCTGGCCCAGCAGCGTGGCCTGGGCGGCCTCGGGCGGCAGCGCCGTGGATTCGCTGCGGCCGGCCAGCGGCGGCAGGCTGCAGCCTGCCAGCAGCAGGGCCAGGACGAGCGCCTGTGGTGGTGGGCGCGGCGCAGCAGGGGCATGGGGCGTTGGTGTTTGCGGTGGTCAGTGCAGCCAGCGGATGAACAGCTGGATCACCGTGGCATTGACGATGTCGACGAAGAAGGCGCCCACCATCGGCACGATGAGGAAGGCTATGCGAGGGCCGTACTGGTTGGTGATGGCCTGCATGTTGGCCACGGCCGTGGGCGTGGCGCCCATGCCGAAACCGCAGTGGCCGGCAGCCAGCACGGCCGCATCGTAGTTGCTGCCCATGATGCGGAAGGTCACCAGCGCGGCATACAGGCCCATCACCAGGGTCTGGGCCAGGATCACCATCAGCGGCGCTGCCAGCCCGCCAGCTCCCACAGCTTGAGCGACAGCAGGGCCATGGCCAGGTAGATGGACAGCGAGGCATTGCCGAAGACGTCGATGGCCCGGTCGAATACCTGGAAGTGAAAGACATAGTCCAGCGTACGCGGATCACGACGCCGCCTGCCAGCGCCCAGACGAAGGTGGGCAGGGAGAACAGGGTGCCGGCGGTGAACTGCGCCATGAACTCGGCAAAGCCAGGCAGCCTGCGAACAGGGCCAGGTTTCTGGCCGCGCTGGTGGTGATCAGCGCGTCTGCCGATTCTCGAAGCCGCCGGCTTGCACTTCGCCAGCGGGGCTGTTTTCGGGGCGGCTGCGGGGTCGTACGGAAGCCGGCGGCGCGCAGGCCAGCCAGCGGGGCCGCCGATCAGCCGCCGATCACCAGTCCGAAGGTGGCACAGGCAATGCCCAGCGTGACCGCGCCCTGAATACCGTATTCGCGCTCGAAAACCTGGCCCCAGGCACCCGCCGTGCCATGGTCGCCCGTCAGGTGACGGAGCCTGCGATCAGCCCGAACAGCGGGTCGAGCCCGAGCATCGTGGCCAGGCTCACGCCCACCAGGTCCTGCAGGCCGATGACGGCGACCACGGCCAGGAACAGCAGCAACGAACGGCCGCCTTCGCGCAAGCCGAAATTGGCGCTCAGCCCGATGGATGAGAAAACACCAGCATGAAGGCCATCTGCAGCTCGCTGCTGAAGCTGAAGTGTAGCCCAGGGTCTGGTTGAGCACGAACAGGGCGACGGCGACGACCAGACCGCCGGCCACGGGCTCAGGGGATGAATTCGCGCAGCAGGCGCAGGTGCTGCACCAGCCATTTGCCCAGCAAAAAGGACAAGGCGGCGAAGATCAGGGTGTAGTAGGCGCTGAAAGTCAGGTGCATGGCTTCCAACGGTGGGCGGGGCAAGCAGCTCACCATACGATAGGCGGCATGCCGGGGGCGATGTCAGGATAGCCACTGATTCCCAGGCCTGCTGAAAGTGCCTTCGGTCGTGCCCTGTGTCAGTGCCCCGTCAGCTGGCTACGGGGCCGGGCCGCCTGTCCTCGACGGTGAAGCGGGCCAGCGTGTAGATGCGGCTGTCGGCGCGCATGGGTTGGCCACGGCACGCAGCTCGCTGGTCCAGCGTTCGGGCGTGATGTCTGCCAGGCCATAGCCGCGTTCCTCGCAGCGTGCGTACAGCACCTGCAGGTTGTGGGCGACGATGGCATCGACCTTGGCCGTGGTGCCGCTGCGCGAGGTGATCGAGGTGCTGCAGAACCCGCTGGCCACGATGGGGTTGCGCCGTTCGGGCGCGGCCTGATCGGCATGCACGGCACAGACGTAGTTCTGGTGCAGGTCGCCGCCCAGCAGCACGCTGTTGCGCGGCGTGGGCTGGGCGCCCGGCGAGGTGGCGGCACCAGGCGCTGGCGCGCGGCCGGGTAGCTGTCCCAGCTGTCGTGGCCTGCGATCCCGAGGGCGGCTGGTGCGCCGACAGCAGGGTGGGCTGGGCCAGATGCTCCAGCGCGG
Source organism: Aegilops longissima (assembly GCA_021605205.1). Classification (NCBI taxonomy): domain Eukaryota; kingdom Viridiplantae; phylum Streptophyta; class Magnoliopsida; order Poales; family Poaceae; genus Aegilops; species Aegilops longissima. The sequence continues at coordinate 61,305 of JAHIAM010001869.1, forward strand.
CCCCGCTCGCCCTGGTGGCGTGCGTCCTCGGCCAGTTGGCGGTACAGCCACTGCTCCTGAGTCCAGCCCAGGAAGCTGCGCGCCGTGTCCGACAGGGCCGCACATTGCGCAGGCGCACGCTGCCCTTGTCTGCCTCGCCCTCGGTGCGGCAGGCCTGGCGCTGCGGTACTGGCGGCCGTCCAGCAGATGCAGCCGGGCCAGCGGGTTCCATTGCAGGCTGCGGTACAGCTGCAGGCCGCCGCCGCCATGCGATGCCCTGCGCCCGTCAGCGCGCTGGCACGCAGCGGCATGTTTTGCAGAAGGCCTGCCAGGCGGCCATGCGCGGGCCAGGAACGCGCGGCATCGCCCTGGCCCTGGTCGCCCGCGTAGTTGTTTTCCACCTCATGGTCGTCCCAGCCCACGGACCAGTTGCACAGGCGTGCGCGGCCTGCAGCAGCGGGTCGCTCTTGTGCAGGCGTAGCGGTCGCGGTAGTCCTGCAGGGTCTGCGCAGCGCGCAGGTTGTGCGTGCGGCCAGGCCCAGCGGCCGCGGCGGCGGCATCAGATGCGTCTCACCAGGTCCGGCGCATCCTGCACACCTGGCGCCAGGCCGCGTAGTAGCCGCTCCCAGCGCTGGCAGGAGGCAGGCCAGGCGCAGGCGCTGCGGCATGCTGCCGGGGCGGGCGCCGTGCGGCAGCGGCCCGTGCCGCTGACCGCCTGTCCCAGCATGGCGGTAGTGGTACCAGCGGTCGGGCGCCAGTCCTCCCACCACATGCCGCCGCCCCATTCTGGCTGGGCTGATGGCTCTGCCGCTGCGCACGATGTGGCGGAACAGCGGGTCGTGCGCCAGCTCCCAGCGGATCTTGAGCGCAGGCATGGCCGTGGTGTGTCTCGCCGACCCAA
>JAHIAM010001870.1:0-43207 GCA_021605205.1 Aegilops longissima
GATTTTGCAACTCTTGCAAAGGCGTACCCAAGGCAAGGCAATCAAGGAAATCAAGGTCAAGGCAACAACCAGCCCTTTGCTACTCTCGTCGGTTCCTCGCTAATCGCGAAGTCTTTGGTTTACGTAGAGGCCACAGGCGACGATTGGCTTGTGGACATCTGCAAACATTTTGAATGTAGCAATTCGGACCGAGGACTTTGTCAAGTTTGCATCATTTCAACTCAAGGACCAAGCTCTTTGAGTGGTACCGGCAATACAAAGATTCGGAGGTGGTCATTACAGGATGAGTTCCCGAGATTTGAGCTCACCACATTCGAAAAGTGTTGTTGAGAAAGCGTGAGGAGTTAATCTCAAGCAAGGCAACATTCGTGTATCAATACAATATCTAGTTCGAAACTTCGCTCGCTTTGCTAAGCAAGGCGTCCACGATGAAAAGGTATGATCTATCAATTCGGAGGTGGTGCGAGAGAAGATCGCAATTAGCTCTTGTGCTTTTGAGCGAAAAGTATGATGAATTCTACAACATGGCCTTTGAAGCAAGGCTGCCCAGCTCAAATGTGATGCTTCTAAGAAGAGAATCGGGATGCAGTTCGTCTTCTTCTTCCCCAAGTGGCAGCTAAGCGGAAGTTCTACCTTCCTCCTTCCCTTTCGTTATCGGGAGAAGAACTCGGTGGTCGTGGATCTTCCCCCCGCCCAAAGGCTATCGAACAAGTCTAATTCTCAAGCTCCAGGTCAAATGCTCCTTAACGTCCGCTCTACGAGGTGACTTGCAACAAATGTCGTGAAAAAGGTCACTATCCGAACAAGTGCTTCAACCAAAGCGCCTTCCGCCTCCTCCTCGTGAAATCTTCCAATGCGGTGGTCAAGCATAATCCCAAAGTCGCAAGGTGAATATGATGAATGCAGCTCAAGCGGAGAATCTTGATGTGATAATGGTAATCTCTCGATTAATGATATTCTGCAAAAGTCTTATTTGATCTTTGGTGCATCGCATTGTTTCATCTCAGACCTTTGCATCTAAGCATGAGTTGGGTTATCAAGTATTGCCTAGTTCTTTATCAATTGTGTCCCGGGTAAGCAAATGACAGCTAATAATTATGTCCGGATGTTTCTATCAAGATGGGCGATTATAGATTTCGGCTAACCAATTGTCCTTGGTGACTCGGATATTGATCTTATTCTCGGGATGGGTGGCTTTATCGGCTAGCTCGGCTTGATTGTGCTGCGGAATTCAATTGACTCACTCTTCTAATGATGTGATCATCTATGCGCTTCGTGATGAAACCATTGGTTGTTTTCTCTCAATGAAAGGCGAATTGGATGCTATCTCCAGATTCGATCGTTTGTGAGTACCAAGATGTCTTTCGGAAGAGCTTGGGTATGCCTCCTCACCGGCGAGTTGAATTGTTATCGATCTTGAGCACATTTGAACCCGTTTGGCGTCCATACAAGCTTGGACCTGATGAGCTGAAGGAATTGAAGAAGCGGATCGATGAACAAGCGTCTGGTTTGATCGGACCGAGTTCATCTCCTTGGGGTTGTGGTGTTCTTTTTGTTGGAAGAAGGATGGCGCGGACCGACTTTCGTCGATTACTGTCCATTGAATAGAAGACAATCAAGAACAAGTATCCACTTCCCAACATCAATGAGCTTTTGAGAACTCAAAGGTGCTAAAGTGTTCTCAAGCTTGACCTTCGTATGGGTTATCATCAAATTGCATTGTTGAACAAGATATTCCCAAGCGCATTAGAACAAGCTTGGTTCTTATGAATATCTTCATGTCTTTCGGCCTTGTCAATGCTCCTCCAACATTCTCTCGGATGATGAACTTCATCTTCAACCCTCACCAATGAATTCGTCTTGGTCTATTTGATGATATTTTGGTCTTCTCCAAGAATAAAAGGATCATGCCAAACATTTGCGATTGGTGCTAGACAAGCTCGGAGAGTATCAATTATATCGAAGTTTTCCAAATGTGAATTTTGGCTTGATGAAGTGCTTTATCTTGGTCACACATCTCCAAGGGCATCGCTGTTAATCGAGAAGGTGTCGCGGTTGTGAATTGGGAACCTCCTCGGAATGTCAAGCGCTCCACGTTTTCTTGGTCTTGCAAGCTATTGCGAAGATTCGTTGAGAACTTCTCTAAGATTGCAAAGCCTCTTTCCAACCTCCTCGAAGCATGTAGTATTACGGTCTCCACAGTGTGGCGTTGCTTTCAATACTCTCAAAGAAAACTCGTCACAGCTCTGTCTTAACTCCTCTGATGAATCCAAGCCATTCAAAGTTTTACGTGATGCTTCTCTTCAAGGTCTCGGCTGTGTTAATGCAAGAGAAGAGTTGTGGCCTATACCTCTCGTTAGTTGAAGCCCACGAAAAACTACCCCACTCACGATCTTGAGTTGGCGGCGTTGTCCATGCATTGATAACATGGAGACATCTCTTGTTGGGAAGGAAAGTGGACATTTTCACGATCACAAGAGTCTCAAGTATATCTTCACTCAGCCCAACCTCAACCTCGAGCAAACTTCGTTGGGTGAAATGATTCAAAGTACAACCCAAGTATTGAATATACTCGGCGAGGCCAATGTCATTGAGATGCTTTGGCGGGAAGGCTTCTTGCGCATTTAATCCTCAAGCCCTTCAACGGATCTTTGTGAAGCTTTCCATAGCTGAATCTTCAAGTTGTTCCTCAAGGCTTTCTTGCCAACCTCATAGTCTCTCCTACTTTGGAAGATCAGATTCGTGAGGCTCAACTCCTGGATACCATGGTGAAAAAGGTGAAGCGTGGTATCGACAAGGGCATTCAAGTACAAGTGCTTCCACATTGATGACAAAGATACTCTTTTCTTCAAGGACGGATTGTGGTTCCTAAGGGTGATCTCGTAAAGTCATTATGAGCAGGCACACAATTCGCTTCTATCCATTCATCTGGAAATGCGAAGATGTACCGGGACCTCAAGCGGTCGTTTTGGTGGACTCGAATGGGCGAAATTGCTCAATTCGTGAATGAATGTGATGTCTGCGAGAAGGTGAAAGCAGAACACCAAAGACCAGCTGGTCTCCTCCAACCTCTTGCTATTCGAATGGAAGTTTGATCATATCGAGATGGACTTTGACTGGATTTCCTAAGTCCAAGTGTGGAAATGATGCTATCTTCGTTGTCATTGACAAGCTTACTAAAGTGGCTCATTTTCTTCCTATCAAAGAATCTATCACAGCAGCTCGGTTGGAGCTATACACATCGAGGTTGTCTCCTTGCGGCATTCCACAAGTGATCTCTTGGGACCGTGGCAGCATCTTTACCTCAAGTTAAGGATTCTTTTGAAGGCCATGGGCACCAACATTCGTTTCAGAACTTTCCATCCTCAAACAAGTGGCCAAGTCGGCGAGTCAATCAAATCCTTGAAGATATGCTCGGGCTTGTGTCATTTCCTTGATATGAAATGGGAAGATTGTCTTCCATATGCGAGTTCTCCTACAACAACATTCCAGAGTTGGCAGGCCCATTTGAAATTCTCTATGGCGAAAGTGTGTACTCCTCTCAATTGGTCGAGGACAGGTGAGCGCCAACTTCTTGGCAGACTTGATCCGAAGCGAAGAAATGTGCAAAGTCATTGGTGAGAATCTCAAAGCAGCAATGCGCGAGAAAACTATTATGATGACAAGCACCGTGATGTGGCTTTTGAAATCGGAGACCATGTCTACCTCGCGTCTCTCAATGAAAGGCACTGTCCCCGGTATCAAAGGAAGCTTGCCCCTAGATCGTGGGTCCTTTCAAGATCATTGGCAAAAGCGATCTCGCCTATCAACGAGCTTCGTCCAACCCGGGACGTGCGATGTGTTTCCGTGTCCACCCATAAGTGCTTCAAGACTCTGGCGCACTATCAACGAAGAAATTGACCTCAAGAAGATCTCTCTTATCATGAGCACCCGTTGCTATTCTTGAAGAAACCGGCGCAAGACTGCAACAAGTCAATCAAATTCCTGAAAGTGAAGTGGTCACACCATTCCGAGAAGCCACACAGGGCGAGGATCACCTCCGTTCGAATATCCGGAGTTCTTTCAGTCCTAGATCTCGGGGCGAGATCCTCTTTAGTGGTGGAGTGTTGTAACACCGGATGTAACTTTCCATATTTGTAACTCCAACTCTTGCCATTTTCGGCATTGTGATATGATATTCCCTCCGTGGTTGGGTTTTCTTCTTTTTGCATTTTGTCCATGTCATGCATTTCATATCATGTCATCATGTGCATCGCATTTGCATACGTGTTAGTCTCATGATTCGAGCATTTTCCCGTTGTCCGTTTTGCAATTCGGCACTCCTATGTTCCGGCGTCCTTTACGTTTTTCGTGGCGGGTACTAAACTTTCTCGGAATGGACCTAGGTTTGTCAAGTGGCCTTGGTATACCACGGTAGACCACTGTCAAGTTGGGTCATTTGGAGCTCGTTTGGTACTCAATGGTTAACCGCACTCTCAAAAGCCTCTTTTAAGTTGCAGCCAACACCCTTTCAAAACAGCCCAATAACCCATCTAAGTCACTTCCATGCTCTCCCGTCGTGGATCACGATCGTGTGGTAGTTAGCACCCTCATTTGGAGCTTCTAGCTCCTTCTACCTATAATATACCCCCTCAAATCAGGATCAGTCCCCAAAACCCTAACCGAAATCCCCTCACGCCCAGGGAACACGTCGAGATCGGACAGACCGTCAGCCATGCGCCCGGCGAACCCGGGCTGCCACGTGGGCACTCCGCCGCCCGCCCGCCAGCAAGCCGGGCCCGCGCGCGCCCTCGGCAAGCCAGCTCCGCCGCCAGCGCCCAATCCGCTCGCCGCAGCTCCGCCCGCCCGCGCCCTCGCCTCGATCGCCTTGAGCGCCCAGAAACTCTCATGCGCCCGTCGCCGACCCGATCGTCCGCCTCAACCCTTGGCAAGCCACCGCCCTTCTCGCACCTGGCGCCTCACGTAATCGTGACCGTCCATCCCCGACCTCCCTTTCTCCGCCTTGACTCGTCCCGTCTCCGACGGCCGCCGCCCGGCCTTCTCGGTTCGCCAGTATCCGAGCCAAATCGATCAAACTTGGCGGTTGACTTTCTCCCAAAATAGTCTAAGTCTTCAATTACGTGATTAATTTGTGGCATCTTCAGCATCATAACTTTACTGTAGCTCCATTTAAATGCGTGTAATATGTCAAAATGTTAAGTCTTGAAGAGTAGATCATTTCATCTCATTACATCATTTTCATTTGAGCTCATCTTGATGCCGAAATGCTGTTAGAAGAGGCTATGTGATGTTAGTTCACATTTCTTAGAACATGCACTTTGTCATTTTGCCATGATTGATGTGTACACCCTATGATCTTGAGTCCTACATGTGTTTTGTAATATGCCATGCCATCTTCCGGGGGTGTATGCCATGTATTTTTGTGATCTCTGTGGTGACTACTACAAGCATGCAAACTAGGCTTCTGATGTTGCTGATTTCATTACTGTTTTCTTGATATTTTTTATGCCATGTTAACTTAATGCTACAGAGAGATCCATGCATATTTTGAGATACTTGATAAGGATGTTTTGAACATATGGTTATGCTCTATCCATCATGCCTTTGTTTGCAATTATAGAGTGCCATAGCTTGAGTCAATCGAGCTCTACTTTTGCTATAAAATGTTTCTGGTGATTGTTTACATGTTATTCAATTTTGCCAAGGTTGTTTATAGTTGATCAGTGTATGCTATGATGTTGTTCTTGCCATGTATGTTTTCTATGCCATGTCTTCTTGATGTATGTATGCTAGTTTATCATGTAATGCTCTGTAGTGAGTGCATCGAGAGCTCTTAAACATGCCTACTTGTTATCTGTTTTGTCATGCCTTTGTTGCTGAATACATTAGCGTTAACTGCTATTTTGACATGGGTGTTACTATATTTTCGGTCCTTTAAAGCTTATAGTTACGATAAGGGACTTTTGTTCTATGCTTTGAGTAGATTCATACCATGCCTTGTTTGCTATTATAAGTTCCTGTAGCATGCTGTTTTCATGCTGAACATTTGCTTCTGATGCTGATTTTGCCATGTTGAGTAATTTCACGAAGTGTAAGGCGATATGTTTTACACTTTTGCCGTGCTTGTTTGGACCTGTTATGATGTGAATTAGCCATAGCTCAGTGTTCATCTTTTGTCAAGCATCTTTAGTAGATCACTTCCATATGCTTTTTAAGTACGTTTGGGTCAGATAGCTTAATTTCTTGTTGCTTGCTATGTGGCATCGTCTGTTAATGGCAGATTTGTGCCATTCTTGTTTCTTGTCATTTGCAAACCGTGCATCCGATTCGGTGATCTTTATATCGATTTCAGCGAAATCATCTCATCTTTCAGTGGCATACTTGGTTTGCCCGATTGATGCCTGGTTCATCATTTTCCTTCGAACGCATGCATCGCATTGCATATCATCTACACATATCATGTCATGTTTTGCATCATGTTGCTTGTGCATTGCACGTGATTTATTATGGTTCCTTTGTTTGTGTTCTTGCTTTGGGTAGAGGCCGGGAGGCAATGCGTGAGCGAGGAACCTGTTGAGAAAGCACGAGGATCAAGCTTTCGACAACTCTAAGAACTTTCTTGGCAAGATGACCATACCCTCGAAATCACTTCTATCTTTGCTATGCTAGATGCTCGCTCTTTTGCTATGCCTATGCTCGATGCCTATCACTTGCTTATCATGCCTCCCATATTGCCATGTCAGCCCCTAACCATCCTTTCCTAGCAAACCGTTGATTGGCTATGTTACGCTTTGCTCATCCCCTCTTATAGCGTTGCTAGTTGCGGGTGAAGATGAAGTTTGTTCCTTGTTGGAACATGGAGATGTTGTTCCTTGTTGGAACATGTTTACTTGTTGAGGATATCACAATATATCTGCTATAATTAATGCATCTATATACTTGGTAAAGGGTGGAAGGCTCGGCCTTATGCACGGTGTTTTGTTCCCTCTTGCCACCTAGTTTCCGTCATACGGTGTTATGTTCCTTGATTTAGCGTTCCTTACAAGGTTGGGTGATTTATGGGACCCCTTGACGATTCGCTTTGAATAAGACTCGTCGTGTAAGGCCCAACTTTGGTTTTACCATTTGCCACCTAAGCCTTTTTCCCGGGTTTCGCGAGCCGAGGTCATCTTTATTTAACCCCGGACGGTGCTCCTTGGTGCTGGCCCAAACTAAGTGCTTTGCGGCGCCCCTCAAGAAACTTGAGGAGTGCGGTTTTAGTTATGCGGACTGTTCATCCGGTGTGCCGAGCAGATATGTGCGGCTCTATCGGGTTTATCGGCACATTCGGGGCTTTCTGGTCTTGTTTTATTCTTTGTCGAAATGTCTTGTAGTCGAGGTTCGAGATTGATCGGGTCTTCGGTAGAAGAATATCCTTCGTTGACCGTGAGAGCTTATAATGGGCTAAGTTGGGACACCCTGCAGTATTATCTTTGAGCCGTGCCCATGATTTATGAGGCAGATGGGAATTTGTTAATGTCGGTTGTAGAAAACCGAAGTTGACTTTAATTAAAATACATCAACGGCGTGTGTAACGTGATGGTCTCTTCTCTGGTCGGGAAGTGAACAGGCGTTGGAGTTATGTGGCGTAAGTAGTTCGGGATCACTTCTTGATGGCTACTAGCTTCTGGTCCGTGCCTTGCTTCTCTTCTCGCTCTCTTTTGCGAATGTAACCACCATATATGCTGATACGCAGCAGCTCCACCTCACAACTCTTCCTTCCCATAAGCTTAAATAGTCTTGATCTCGCGGGTGTGAGATTGCTGAGTCCCGTGACTCCAGATTCTACAAAACAGTTGCGGTGCAAGCGATGCGGTCACAGTGGCGCAGCCGAGCTCAAGTGGGAGTTCGATGAGGAGCGTGAATCGTTACTATGTGTCTTTTCCTGATGATGAGTAGTGGAGCCAGTTGGGACGATCGGGGATCTGTGTAGCATTTGGGGTATCTTCTTTTATTTTGGTTCCGTGAGTCGGACCTTGAGTGTAATCTGAATGATGGATGTTTATTTATGTATTGTGTGAAGTGGCGATTGTAAACCAACTATGTATCTCTTACCCTTATATTACATGGGTTGTGTGAAGATTACCTCACTTGCGACATTTACTTTCAATGCGGTTATATGCCTCTAAGTCGTGCTTCGACACGTGGGAGATATAGCCGCATCGAGGCGTTACATCCGGAGGCACTGCAAACCATACCCACGAGGGATTGTTGGGTCTTCAAACAATCCAGCGAGACTCAACGCCGAACACAAGGGCTCGACACACCAAGTGAAGATGATGAGCGGAGCACCTGGCGAGACCGGAAAACAAAGAGATTCCCACAAGAAGTCAAAACATTAAACTTACTTCAAGTGAAAAAGGGGAAAGCGAAGGCGGCACCCAATGAACTCTGCGCCGCACAATCTACCCCAGTGAGTCCCAACCTTGGGTTGTCAAAACCAATCACCTTCAACCATCGGGACTACTCCGAAAGTATCCGGAGCAGGGATGGACTGCCTTGATATTGGATCCTATAATCGTGGTTCAATTTACACAAGTCCTCATGGATGGCGGTAGTGATATAAACACTGATATACCGGACACAATCCGCCAAGATGGGGATAGATCAGCAAAAATTAGCCATAGCAACACCTCCTTCAAAGGGGTAATGCCAGGCTTGTATGCCCATTATGCGGGCTCCTCTCTGCTAGAAGTTGTGTTAGGCTCATCAGACAACTTCCGCTTGAAAAGTTAACCTTCCACATCACCCCATTAAAGTAGCTATCAAGCACTCTTTGGGCGTGAAGCTTTAAGCGCTTTAACACAATACCGCATTATGCATCTCTTACACTTAAAATGCCGGTCCACGCGACATCATCTCATTAAAAGGAGTATTAAGTGTTACTCAAGCAGGAAGAATGTGAGACTGCCTTGACAGCCACACCTATCCGGCTCCGCTAATCAAAAGCACTGAATAGGTCATTCAAACCCGGACATGGCTAGGCAGGTCCGGCGCCTACTAGCGGCATGCCCCCATACAAGGGGCTGCCTGCGCCGTACCTAAAAGAGACAATAAAGCTCAATTTTATTCACCTTCGAACCGATACTCTGTTTATTTAATATAAAATGCGTTTCTCGCATACGATATTTTTCTTTTCAACTAAGTTCTTCTCTTTTACGAGATGAACACCGTGCTACACCCGATCGAGGATCTGCTGCTTGGAGACACATCGCTGGAGCGTGCGGAGGGGACCCATCACAAGGATTCTTTTCAGATTAAGACCCTGCGTAAACCTTTTTACTATCTCTTGTTGATACACATCCCGGTTTCTTACTATACCGAGGAGGAGGCTGGCGTTTTGGCATCGGCTGCACCAGAATTTTTTGCGCGTGCACTGGACACGGGGGCTTAGGGCATTATTCTTTGTTTTCATAAAGACCGAATACCTTAGGGAGTGTTCGCGTCTCGAGATAAGGCCTTATATGCATCAGCTCGAATCATGTCTTTGGTCAAATGTTGGGTTTGCCGGCTCCCATGTTTTGGTACCTTCGTTCCGTTATATCGGCTAAGGTAGCCTGGGAACTCTTGCGATTGCCCGGTTGAGTTGGGTTGAGCACCTCGGTGGAAAAGCTAAAACTTATTTGTCATGATATAGCATGAGACTGGTCAACCACTCGATGACCCAGCGGAATGTTTAGAATTCCCCGCATTAGCGAAGGAGCGTTTCGGTCGAGCACTGCCATGGTCGAATTGTGGAGGCGCGGTGCCCCTAGGGGCTATATAGTAGCCCACCATCGAGCTCCTATGGCTAAGTGAAAGTGTTAAAGCATTATAGTCCGGTTGCCTAGTTTGCTCGCTATCACCTCCTTCACATGACCAAGGCGTTGGATTAAGTGTGAAAATCGCCTTTTGCAAACACCCCGCACTATGTGCGTGAAATTTAAGAAAAACTGCCATCTTCGGAGTTTATATACACATATACATCAGCGGCCGCCATAGGAAGGCGTTTTAATACTTGAGCACACAAGTATAAGAAAGCTCTTATATTATATTGAAACATTGTTTTCACAAACCATACATGTCATTTAAACATAATATCCTTGAGCACTGCGTCTCTATTAAGCAAGCGTACGAGGACTTCCTCAAAATAGTGCTCGGCGGTACTCGGCCTTGTCGAATCTTGGGATGCAACATCGGTGGCCTTCATCTACGCGCGATATGTCTTGACGACGGCGAGAGACCATCCAGCGCTCCTCAATACACGCCTGACCGACGCTTCATTGCGTCGTCTGGCGATCTTGCACCAAGGCTGCTGCACTAAGCCAAAATAACTCTTGATAACGGTCGCTACAGCCACAAATGAGTCATGACATGCTTCATGGCAAGTCCGGATAACCGATTCAGCTCGGCCCATTCGGCCGACCCGATCGGTCAGCGGAAGAGGGCGCTCCGGACTATGGAATTGCGACCAATATAGCTCTTCCATTCTGCGCCCCTTACGGCCTCGGAAGTGCTCAATCGCGTCCCATGGCGCGCGCTAAGTCGAGATAAGCATCCTCCGAACTCCACAACTTGTCCAGCGAGCATGCCGGATCCGTATATTTCCTCCATGGCCAGAAAGCGGCTTTCCAGCCGTAATAGCCCGACCTGACTCAGCTCTCCTCCTTGGCAGCTCTCATAGCGAGCAGGCATCCTTGGATTCGGTAGTGGCCTTTTCGGAGTCCTCTTGCTCCGCTTGGCGTTCTTTTTCAAGAACCCGCAGCGGTCGGTAGTATTCTTCAACTTTATGGCCATATCGGCCATTTCCTCTTCTTGGCGATTAGCAGCCCGTTCGGCTTTTAGCTCTTGACGCCCTTAAAGCGACCCGCATACTATTCTGTCTTGCTCTTTAGCTCGGCGAGTTCCGCTGCAGCTCCTCAACAGCGGCACCACACCATTAAGCATACAAGTAGTAAAACGCAGGCGTCAAGCTCCCTTACCGGCGTCCACAGAAAATCGCATACCTTGTGACTCGTCAAACCGTTTATTGACCAGTAGCGATGTCGCATCCGCCTCGTCAAGTGCCGCTTTAGTTTGGCAAATTCATCGATCCGGCTAGCCGGGACGCCCGCCTCCTTCGAATGGCGATATGTTATAGCGAGATTATGATCCTCGACGCGCTGTCGAATTTTGACAACATACCAAGTCTCGGGGCTACTATCTATCGAGCGCATTCTATATGTATAAGCTATCCCGAAAGGTACATCATTTTTGCGTACCTCGAACCCGTCGGCAAGCAGACGGCTTCGCCTATCCGCTCTCTCAGCGGATGCAATTCTTTCAATCACCGTACCCATTAAGCGCCGGTGATCTTACGGATAACCGCTTCGTAAGCAGATCCTTCGGCTCCTCGACCGCCGCGCCCGATTGGCGCCGGACCTTCCGGCCCCTCGAACCGGGAAACCCTCGGTAGCGACACCTCGAAGTGCGTCCGCCTCCGCATGATGGTGCGGCGGCAGGTGGGCGTTTAGCTCTCCATCATCTCGGAAGAAGATCCCCAGAGACGAGCTCTGCTGAGAAGGGCTGAGATCCGAACTACAAGAGTACAATTTGGTTATCTTGAAATAAATCTGAGGATGTTCTTTATTCACGAGAACCCTTCTTTTTTACTTACGGCTGCTAGAGGGCTAATCCTTAGGGAAATAGTGCTTGCTTGGGGTGCTTCCGGCGCGGACTTTCAAGACGAACTTCTTTCCCCGTTTTGAGGCCTTGGCTTCCGGATTCGTCAGGCGGTCCTCTTCTCTCCTTGGAGGGTGGACTTTTGGTCCCTCCTTCCTCAGCCTCCTTCATGGAGGCGGTTGCTCCTTGCTCCCCCTTCGCCTTCTTTAAAAGGCCTTCTTATCTTCATCTTGGTCAGCATGGGATCCGGCGTGGTCTCTGGGAGGAGGTGGACACCTTATCAACTTTGCCTTAGCTATCCACTCATGTTCAAGAAACAGCTCCTTTAAAGGGCAAGTTTATGATAAATGAGCGGACAGCCTGTCAGGTCAGAGATTACTTACTTGAGTGTCACAGGCGATTGCAGCTTAGTCCTGCGTCCTCGGTCAGGTCCGGACACTTCTCTTGTGATCGAAGAACAGTTTATACATCTCCACAGGCGTCGTGCCCATAAAATGTTGGAAGGCTCGTGGTCCCTCGGATTAAATTCCCACGGAGCGGAGGCGTTCTTGAGCGAAAGGCGCCCGAATCAACATAACTGCGCCACTGCTTGACCAGATTGATCTCTCTTTCTTGGAGGTCTCGAATACGGCCCTGCTGTGAGAGGCGTCCTTGGGCGGCCCCAGTCGAGCCCCGGTTGACCCATGATGCAGCAGCTGTGGTGGACTGGCGGAAGGCGGGTGGCGCCACCCATTTGGTGCCCACAGGCGGATGATATAAAACCACTCCCATTGCCACCAAACCAAGCTCCTCTTGAAAAGAGCCCTCGGGCCTGAGCATCAGCACTTGCCTTATGACCGCCCCTCACGCACTCTGCTTGTTGCCCCTCGATCATCTTGGCTCCACCTTGAAGGTCTTGAGCCACAATCCAAAGTGAGGGTAATATGGAGGAAGGCTTCACATATGACAATGAATGGCCGAGATATGGAGGATGGACTCAGGATTCAAGTCATGGAAATCTAGCCCATAATAAAACATGAGCCCCACTTTACAAAGGATCCGTCGGGAAGCCTAAACCCCAAAGGAAGTGGGACCACGAAGCATGCTCTCGCTCGGGCTCGGGAGTGGAATGACCTGCCCTAGGCAGGCAGCCTATCGAAATCTCGCCGATTAGATACTGGCGTCTACATGACTTTAGCACATCTTCCTCTGTGGCGGAAGAAGACATCCATCGGCCATCTTTGGTCGGGCGGACATCGTCGAAAGGTCAAAGCGCCTAAATCTGAAGCTTTGGGTGTTAGAACTCGAGCTTGGCGAACTTCGATGGAGGTGTAAAAAAAGAAGAGCCCTTGGTCTCATTATAAAGGGTTGAATACCAAGAGCCTTCCCCATGGTCGATTAGGACTGCGCCGATGGAGGAGGCGTGCCATGAGCGCAGTTAGAGTTACACGTCCGTATTGATGAGAATCCCAGAATAAAGGGGCACGATCTATGCTTTGATAAGGCGTGCCAAGAAACCGCCTCGCTAAGCCTTTAAGGTGGAGCAGTAAAAAGCGATTCATAAAAAGGCTGGCGTGGTGTGATGTCATGCTTAGCGAATACGTCGGCAATCTGTGCAAAATTATTCTCTCTACGGTGGTATGTGGAACTTGTTTTGTAGAGCGGACACTATCACGGTGTTGAAGTCTTCTATGAAGTATTGGAGGAACCCGCCTAGCAATGCGAAGACAATATATGCGCGGACTTCGTTGTCATTGAAGCCTGGTTCGAGGGGCTCTTGAGGAGTCTGGATTAGGGTGTCCGGATAGCCGAAACTATCACCGTTGGCGGACTCCTAGACTATGAAGATACAAGATTGAAGACTTTGTCCCGTGTCCGGATGGGACTTTTCGTTGGCGTGGAAGGCAAGCTTGGCGTCACGGATATGTAGATCTCCTACCATTGTAACCGACTACTGTGTAACCCTAACCCTATCTGGTGTCTATATAAAGCGGAGGGTTTTAGTACATGAGACGAACAACAATCATACCATAGGCTAGCTTCTGGGTTTAGCTTCCTTGATCTTGTGGTAGATCTACTCTTGTACTACCCATATCATCAATATTAATCAAGCGAGTATTGGTATTACCTCCATCGAGAGGGCACGAACCTGGGTAAAACATCGTGTCCCTTGTCTCCTGTTACCATCCGCCTAAGGCCTACAGTTCAGGACCCCCCTACCGAGATCCGCCGGTTTGACACCGACAATCCCGAGCTTAATTCCTACTAGTCCTCGAGTCGTAAATGATAAAAGAAATAATTTATGAAGTGTGAATGCTAGAAAAGTGCATAAGTTTGATCAATGATAATTTGGTCACTTTTCCTAGAATCATAATAGCAACTCTTCCTCATAAAACTTCTCATGTTAGGTAGCAACCAATTCACATGTTATGGTTCAAACAATGAATTCTCTTAAAACTCAACAACCTATGTTCTAAGTCACCAAGCAATTGCAATTCAACTTATTCAACAAAGTCTAAGTAAGAGCTCCACATACTCAATCATAATAGTCTTCTATGATTGCTAGTACGCAAAGCATATTTATAGAACAAATGGCATTCATCAAACATAGAGAGAGATAATTGTCAACAATAATAAGTCATGATCAAATATATTTGACTAGTCATATGTGCCTAGATCTTTCCCCACCACATGATGCTTTTCAACTAGCGAATAGTTGAGGTTGAAATGAGAATTCATCATTGACTCTTTGCATAAAAGTAAATATTGGAAAGTAAAACATAGGCCCTTCACGAGAGAAGCGGAGGTTGCCATCGCTTTTTGGTTTTGTATGCCACAATCATAATGCAAAAGAGCGTCCACGTTATATTGTCCCTTATGATAGCAACCTTTATTATGCAGTCAAATCGCTTTTATTACTTTTGCCATCACAAGTTAGGTACAGCGCTCAATTTTCTCTTACACTAAATGATCAAACACATTTAGAAGCAATTTTTATTGCCTTTTTGCATCGATGACAACTTACTTGAAGGATCTTATTCAATCCATAGATAGGTATGGTGGAAACTCATGGCGAAACTGGGTTTAAGGGTTTTGGATGTACAAGTAGTATCTCTACTTAGTATGAATTTTTGGCTAGCAAAAGATCCTAAGCAAACACCACATGTTGGAGGATCCATAACAATATAACTTCTATGCAAATATACCCAAACATAACTCATTACGTTGTCTTCCTTGTCCAACTTCAACTAATTTTCTCAAGTTTGAAAATAATTAATGGGTATTCACAATCATAGAAGATGTCTAAGATAATATATTTGTATGTGAAAGTTCTCTTCCTTATACTAATCATTCATGAATTTCTTGTATGACAAATATTGTGATTGTCCAGCTCCAAAATATTTCACTTTCTAAACACAATGTGAAGCTACTACTAGGCATGATATGAACATATAATTTCAACTTCACGATATTCAATTCATTCAACAATTTACTCATAGGATATAAGTGAAGCACAACGATAAATGACAAACTACTCCAAAAAGATATAAAAGTGAAGATCAGCGAGTACTTAAGTAAAAGGCTAGCTAATTGAGGACTATATCTCATTTAAAAACTTTCAGATCTAAGTATTTTATTAAAATAACAAGCAAAACAAAATAAAATGACATTTCAAGAATAGCACACATCATGTGAAGAAGCAAAAACTTAGGCTCAGCGATACTAACCGATAATTGTTGATGAAGAAAGGTGGGATGCCTAGGGCATCCCCAAGCTTAGATGCTTGAAACTTCTTGGAATATTATCTTGGGATGCCTTGGGCATCCCCAAGCTAAACTTTGTTGCCTCCTTAATTTCTTTTATATCACAGTTTTCCTAATTCTTAAAAACTTTATCCACACAAAACTCAACAAGATCTCGTGAGATGAGTTAGTATAAATCAATGCGATAGAAAATCACTAAAAATATTATTTAACATTGAATACTAAATGCCTCTGCATATTTAATACTCCTATCCTCAAATAGAATCATTAAGCAGACAAATATATGCAACAATGCAAACATAACGATAATCTGCACAAAGCAGGACGATGCATAAAGAATGCAAAAAGATTCATGCTTTTGTAAACCCAAAAATTCTAGAAAATTACCATAATGTAGAAATTTTGGTTTGTCTTATTTTGTAAAAATTTCAAGATTTTATCACGTTCTGAATTTCCAGAACAATTCATACAATCATAGAGAACTTTCTATTTTCAAACAACAACATGTAGACTTGCAAAATAAGCATGGTCAAGGCAATACATTAATTTTTTATTGAAATAAAAGATGCAAAACAATATTGTAAATATCATCAAGCTCGAGGGATATACCTGCGGCGTAACCCGACTTGCAGTATAACCCGGCGGACTTGGCGACTCACTTTGGTAACCCAAGCGGGTCGGAGGCGCGACAAGACCGGTGGCCTAGAAAGCCCGGTTTATGGAAGGCAGGTTCATGCTATGGTGGGCTGATTTATGAGGAAAGCGAGAAGGAATATTCTCCTACAAAGGAAGAAAGACTAGGACTCCACTTGTAATAGAGTAATCCTAATCCAACTAGGACTAGTCATGTAAACCGCCCCTTCAACATATATAAGGGAGGCAGGGGTTCTAAAGAGGACAAGCAAAGAAGAAACAATCTCTAGGGCTAGACACAAAGAGCGGTTTACTGGCGACTCCCTCATGATGATAATGAGACCTAGCCTCAAACAGCATGTAGGGCTATTCGGGATGATGTTTCCGGGGCCCGAGCTGTCTAAACCCTTGTCTTGTGTTGCGTCTCTTGATTCCGCTCAACCCCTCTCAAGCTACCACATAGATCACGCTGGCCTCACGACTAAGTCCTCTCATTAGGACATCTGCCGTGACAATTCCACGACGAGTTGCGCGCACCGTGGGGCCTCGCGCCGCGGTGGTTTTGTTCTTGGAGGATTTTTTAAAGGGATCAAGAAGCTCGCGGTTAATCGGATGAAGAAGAACAGACGCAATCGGATCTACATCATCGATGAGTAGCCGCCTGTTTGAGCATGTACAAGATTGTGAGCAAGAGATTTTTTTTAGGGGTTACCCGCTATGTCGGCCACCGCGCGCCATAGAGATTCGCCGAGTCCAAGTCGGGATGCGCTGCTGCATAAATCATGCAGACCAACAAGTTCTTTCTTTGCTGATTCAACTCATAGCGATGATGGAGATCGATTCTTGGGTAGTCCGTCGAGGTGGACACGATTTCCGTTGTGCTGCCTTGTCAAATCATGAGCCATCTCCGCTTTTACCGCGTTCAAGTCCATCCAGCTGGTCCAGACAACAGTAGCGCTGTCACATCTTGAAACTTGAACAGGCCTGCCACCATGTGAAGGGCCAAGCACCAACGTGAATCAAAAACTAATATTACTAGTACTCCTACATGGGATGGGCAAGATTTATGCACAAGGATCCCTCACGTGGAGTTTGCCAAGCGTGCTAGTTCACGTCAAAAAAGAGAGAAAGAGATGAAACCGGCCCGTCCTCAGCGGCGGTCCTGCCTGTGACGCGGCGGTTCACGGGCGATAGTGATGGCGGATCAAAGGCGGTGCCTTGCTCCAAGCCGCTCTGCTCTACCGCGCGAGCAATCTCACTGCAGCCAAGTTGCCTTGGCGGTCAAGATTGCCGCAAGTAAATACATACCAGGACAATTGTTCATAACTAATGAGGTGATATATTACGGTCCATGGCCCGGTTTACATCAACTCATGGGAACCATGCCGAGATTGCTGCGACCGGCGAGCGCCGCGCCGTTTCTTGAGTCGCTACTCTACCTTTGCGGTAGGGTGAGCCGCCCACTGCTGCGTTGATTCGTCATGCACTTCGCTACAATTAAATCGCCGTTACAGAGCCACGCTTGCTTGTGCGATGAGCCAACTGAGGCTATATTGAGTCGCCGATGCGGTGAACCGCCTCTGTCGCGTTGAGCGGATTATCCCTCATCCGAAAAAATCAGGTGATATCCATTTATATTTATCTGGTTGGCACATATTATTTTTTTAATCAAAGAGCGGTTTACCTTTGCCTTGGTCTGCAATATTTTTAATGCAGGATAACTATTTATTACAAGTGTGATGGACATGTCATGTATAGCTCGCGCCACCTTTATAATGTGCTAGCATCGACCATGCCCGGTGCTCGAAAGAATCGTCACGGCGGTTCATCTGTTTTGTGCCCGTGACGACTCGCTCGTGTCGTGGCGTTTTCCAACACCGCTGCCGACTCACCCGTGCCGCACGGCTTCACGCGGCGTGACCAACTCATCCGTCCAACAAAAAATACCGGGTGTTATCCTTTCTATGTATTTTACCAGGCATATTAAATCATTTGAGAACAATTACTGCAGTACTGTGATATTTTTCCACAGGATTGTTATTCCTACACAAAGGTGTTGCAAAAGGCGTGAACAAATATTATTTTGCACTAGTGCTCATCACAATGCAGGTTGCCACCCCACTACATCAACACCGCGATTGACTTATTATGCGCTCCCGCGGCGATTCTCCGCGCAGGTTTTCAAGTTTAGCGCGGTCGATTCATCTGTCATGCCACCTCTGAGGCTGCAGTTGTATTTTCCGTCCGTCTCTCACGGCCTGGTCTACATCAACATACCGGGACGCACCTGTTTGCATGAGCTGCTTATTGAGTATGAGCAAGTCACAGGCTTAGGTAGCCGGTTTTCTTTCAACAAAATGAAGGCAAATTATCATATACTATCAGCTGCCGTCACCTTTGGGTGGCTCAGCAGGCAAGGCGCTGAAATCGTCATGCCACTACAGTTTGGTTAACTTCAAATTGCCGGTTGGAGCGAACCATTGGCGAGTTCTTGTACGGCTCATCTGAGATCATTTATAACCCGCCAGTCACCTCAACCTACGTGGATTCACATCGTGCTATCAACACCAATGATATACAAGTTATGCCAGTTTATATCATGGTCAAATATGGAGAATCTCAAGCCAACTCCTCGAGTCGCTTTGAGACTCGGGGGCTACAATGATAGGACTCAACAAATGTTGCCGTTTTTCAGTGAATACAAGAACCCCAGGACGTTGGAGGGAAAGATAACCCGGTCCCGGAGGCTACTACCATATTGATGAAAATTTAAAGGATGTCAGATAATTTCGGATGAAGAATGCCGATTTAAAATCTGGTTCAAAGGAAATCTGTTCTCCCACAAAGCTCTGAAAGCTCTCAAACCCAGTTAAAGAATTTCCGGTTCAAAAGAATTAATCTCTACATAGTTCGAGTTTAAAGGCCGTCGAAATATTCTGGCTCACAATGATGCTTCGGTTTACTGTGCGGTTTAAGAAATCCCTTCTCCCACACTGCGCTGAAGCCCTTAGTATCTGGTTCAAATCCGGTTTAAGAGAAATCTCTTGCAAAGCTCAGCGCTCTCAATATCCGGTTGAAAATCCCGGTTCAAGAAGAATTTATCTCTTGCAAAAGTTAAAGGTTGCGAAGAGGACCTGCTGCCGGGATCTGTGGTTCAAACATGGGTATCCTGCCTTATTGGCTTATCATATTATTGATCACTTGGGGCTTTGTCGATATTGAACCATAGCTACACCTCTTGATCAGCGTAAAAGGTACACGAAATCACATGGGGGCTTGGTGGGTATCGAACCATAGCTACACGAAGAAAACTACTTAGGGGCCAGAGAGTGTTGCAAAGAACAACTCAAACATAGGCACTGATGAGCTGACTCAAAATGTTACTTAGGGATTCTTTGCTGTTGCAATGAGCAAAGAATCTACACTTGTAATAGGCTATCAAGCCACGACTTGGAAGCTTTGGTGTATACACCTAAAACCGAGTAGCCTGCCTTTTTAAAGTAAGTCACTCCTTGAGTAAACCTGGTATGACCCGTCGAACTTTGACAAGTTACTCGATAAGACCCTGAACTTGTCAAGTTAAAGCACGACGATTGGTTAAGATTCAGGACCATCTTAAAGGCTTTGCAAAATGGTTTAACTTCGGTGATGCAGCAGCCCATGAAAAGCCTCGAATTTGGGGCACGGCAGCAGTGTTGAAAAGCCTCGACTACAAGTTTTCATCTGCTTTTATTTGCTAAGTTTTTTCTCCTTTGATGAGATTTATAATGTTTTCGATAAACCGACGTTCATTAACCCGGTTCGGCTTTCAACTACAAAGTTGTCAGTACATGATCACTTATAATCCGGAGTTTATTAATCCGGTCTGGTTTCGACTATCAGTTATCATTATTATATATGGTTAATCCGATGTTTATCACAACCCGATGCGGTTTTATCATAAACGGCACAATATGGAAGGAGTTATCGATTACTCAAGATTGCGGTTATCACCCTTACTACAATAACGTTGGCCAACCAGCGATATGATTCAATATCACAGATGCGATATATTTCATATTTGATTATTCTTAAGTGCAGCCTTGGTTATCAACCCGAGTTATATGTTGGGCATTATGATATCGATCCAGCGATAAACCGCCAAGACACTTTAAACTTGCTGCATGCGAGAAAAAAGTTGAATAAAGCATAACTATAAATCCACTGAAGTTTATTAACCCGGCCTGGATTTTTGACTATAAGTCGCCAATATGAGATAAAAATAATATCCGGTGTTTATTAACCGGCCTGGCTTTAAGGCGATAAGTCGCTAGTGTATGATGAGAAATTATCCGGTGTTTGTTAACCTGGCCGTTGCAACAGAAATCGAGCTCTGCTTTTGACCCTTTACTTGTGCACGGGCAGTCGAGCCTCCGCCACGGCCACGCATAGACATAGCGGGAAAGGGAGCTAGAGAAAGCGAAGCCACGAGGACAAATGAAGCAGCGACAAGGACCAAGGCCACAAGGATCGAATGGGTGAGCAGGTTTTTCCGGCAAGGACCCTTGCGGGACAGCCTCAGCAGCCCGACAAGACCCTTGCCGGGGCAGCTACTTACCAGCCGTGACAGCGAGCCACCCTTGAGCCCACAAGTGCTCAAGCAGGCGCGCATTGGGACAGGGGCTGGGAGGCACCTCCGTGGTGGCATGCAGATCTTTGTGAAGACATAGAATGCTCAAGATCAAATGAGGATAAGAGGGGCCTCACCGAAGAAACCCACAAGACCCCAGGCAAGACCCTTGCACAGGAGGCCATGACAGCATACGCAGCAAGACCCTTGCGGGCCACCGGCAATACCATGCCGGGCCACCCGTACAGAGCCCTCGCCAAGCGCACAGTGAGCCCTTTGCCGAGACCGCGCAGGATAAGTCTTGATGCCGTTAGCATGCAGTGCCGACCCAACCAATTTGGGCGAGGCATGCTGCGTGGCGGCATGCAATCCCTTCGGGAGCCTCCACCACGCACACCACCTTAGCTGCACTGCCTGCCTACATGGCACGCATGCGTCGCTGACCGAGCGATGTGCCGAAGCAGGAGGAGTGGCGGCGGATGGGACCGGACCTCGCTCCGTCCCCAATAAAGCGAAGGACACCTAAGCCTCGCATTAAATGCATCTTGTCACATGTCTGAGGATAACCTTGCAGCACTGCTACCCTTTACTCCTGCTTTACCTTGTGTGACCCCTTTCACTATAAAAGGAGGCTGAGGCGACCAGGAAAAGGATTCGACTCTTTGAACCTCGCAGCACCTAGAGCTAGTTAGAGAGCTCAAGAACACTAAATACATCCACCAAAGCAGGGCTAGGGTTTCACGCATCCTTGCGGCCCGAACACTGGTAAAATCCCTTTGTGGTGATACTGCTGGCCCGCTCTTCTCCACGATCCCGCGCAACCGTAAAAGGATTCGGTGATCCCATAGGTGTCGTCTACCACCGACATCTTTGGTAGCGCGAAGTAGAGGCGCAATTGTGAAATCTAGTCCAGCAGTTGACCTAGCTGTTCTTCATTGCCATGGCTCTGACGAAGAAAGCGACCCGCAGCGTCGGTTCGTCCGGAACCGGGTTGGTACCAGCAGCAGACCCGGCAGCGAACTGTCCGCGGAGAGGACCCGTGGCGCTGACCATGAACATCCACATCATACTGATGAGTGCGGACCTGGCGGCGGCGTCGTTTTGCGGCGCGGCGGCGAGCCACCGGTCGTGAGCTCGGAGTGATCGAGGCCCCCGCGGCCCGGCGGAGGCACTCGAGGTGCCGCCGTTCCGCCGATGACGGCTGCGCGATCTCAAAAACGCCAACACGGCGCCCATGGCGCGCTCATCTCGGTTGTGCGTGATGAGCAGCGTCACCCTAAAGTGACCACGAGCCGCCACAGGAAGAGTCCGTGCATCCATCACATGAAGGAGAGGGCCAGCATGCGTGCTGGAGTGCTCTCTGAGGTGGCGAGCGGGTTTGCCCGGGACGTGACACAGCTCCTTCTAGCGTGGTTAGGAGTCGAGCGCGCATCATGGTCCACCCGACTTCGCGCCACCGCGCCCGGTAATCCCTATGCAGCGCTGCTGCTCCTCGATTTTCCTCCTGCGGCGGGCTTCGGCCGAATGGAGGCCACCGTCTGGAGCCTCGTCGGCATTACCAAGCGATGACAATTTCTGCGGCGTGGAACCCGTCGGCCGTAACGCTTCGCCGGGCTGCCACCTGCTAGCGAGCCCATGCTAGAAGCGATCGGCTACGGTGTACTCCCATCCATCCATCCATACTGCAGGCGTCGGCCCGTCAGCGACACTCATGATGATATCTCCATCGTGTCGTCCGATCCACGGACTAACAGCGGTCAGCGCCATGTCGCCAGAGCGGGCTCGCGAGGGCGCTCGAACTCGATCGAGCACCGGCGTGTGTGCGCCACCAGTCAGACGGAGGCAGGGAGCCGCTTCGTACCACCAGCGGCAGGAGGCTATGGTAGCCTACCTTAAGATGTGGGTTGTCCGGCCTTCACCCGTGAGATGCAGCGAGTTCGATGGCCTCCCCTTTATGCGTTCAAACCCTCGTTGGCGAGAAGTACAACAGCAAGACTCACCCGTCGGAGTTCCTCAACATTTACACCATCACGATGGATGGGCTGCGGGGCCGCGGCGACAAGGTGCTTGCCAACTACTTCCGTTGGCACTCAAGCCTAATGTTATGTCATGGTCGATGCACTTGCGGTGGATTCCATCTCTTCTTGGCCATTTGTGCCATGAGTTTGTTAGGCGCCTTCATTGGAGGTCACCAAGCTCATGGCGGTAATGATTACACATCATCCCCGAGCGAAGGAAAAAACCTCATAAAGTACATCCAAAGGTTCAGCGGGTGCGTTACAACATCCCGATATTCATCCACTTGCTGTGATCGGTCGTTCCATCGGAACATGCACAATCACAAGATCGTGAAAAGTAGCGATGAACAAGGTTAAGGATGTGGCCAAGCTCTATGTTACGGCGGCGATCGGTGCGCTTCGTCTTTGAGGAAGAAGTACCGGCGAAGATGCCGGTGCGAAACCGACTCCTTGGTGATACCACCACCCGACAAAAAGGCCGCCTTAGTAATAGGAAGCGGAAGAGGCAAGGCCGTGCTTGCCGTTGAGGAATCCGGCGACACGGTACCAAGAAGACCAAAGGCAAGCGACCCGGCAAGGAGGTTGCCGGAGTGTAACGCTGCAGACGCTTTGCGGTTCTTAGAGCAAACCCGAGAGGCTCCAAACAAGCGATCTTGCACAGATCCACCGCACCAAGGAACACGACCTCCAAAACTGCGGCGAGTAGAGCTGCTCGCCGAGAAGCGGAAAGTATGGCCGGCGGGACAAGGAGAAAGGCCGGATGGTGCGAAGGATCCGGCAAAAGCGTGGCGGCCAAGGAGGCCGCCCAGCAACAGAAGAATCGACAGAGAGGCCGCTCGGGGGGCGCGACAAGAGAGGAGAGCGATGATCATGACGAGAATGGCGAGTCCGGCCTGACCATTCGAGTTGAGAGCCGACGAGAGGCCATGTCGCGTCAATGGCGGCGCCTGCTGCATACATCCGCCAACTCAAGTAGTGGGTGCGTGAGATCACTGGCAGTGGAGCCATCGTTTGATGCCGCGAAGCGCTGAAATGGTCCGACACACCCATCATCTTGACACGAGGACTACCACGGACGCTGCACTGCGGTCGGGTTGCTCTCCATTGTTGGTTTCACCAACAATCCACAACCTCAAGGTGATGAAGATATTGGTTGTGGCGGGGCGGCCTCAACAGATCTAGCCCATTGTGGTTAGAAGGCTGCGAGATCCTGATGGAGACCTCGAGGAGGCAGGTAAGTTCAAGGGTTAACCAGAGGAGGAGCCAACCAAAGGAAGAGAAATCACTGCTGCCCGTGACATTCGGGCGAGCTGAACCACAGGAGCCGAGAGAGATTGTTTTTGATGTAGCGAGATCCCCTTGCCTTAGCAGGATCCTCGGCCGGCCAGCATAGCCAAGTTCATGGCGGCCGCTTTTCTCGCCTACAACATCTTTGAAGATGCCGGGCCAATGAACATCATCACCATCCCCTCCGACAAAGAAAGATGTGTTGATCTGTGCGACCAACTCTACCGGGAAGCGATTGCAGCAGCTGCAGATTAAGGTACCTGCTCTGCCAGAGCCCGAGAGGTGGAAGAAGACGGCGAGACTCCTAGCACCCACTCCAGCAAGCGCACTTCTTCCGGGTGTTGCGCTCCCGTTGAGGCGTGCCGAGAGCTCCGCCCGGCAAGAGCAAGAAGTCGAGCCACGCCACGGAGGCACGAAGGTGCCGTCAAGGAGGGCTGATGCAGGGGAGATTTTACCATAGCTCCACCCTCGGCAAATAGGAAAGCGAGCTCGTCGCCTTCCTGCGAGCGAATGTCGATGTGTTTGCATAGCAAGCCTCAAACATCCGGCGTTCGAGGGAGGTGATTGAGCACCACCGCTATCATGCGTCCTCATGCACGGCCCGTCAGCGAGAAGGTCGAAAGCAAGCTGCGGAGAGGCAGGAATTCATGGAGGAAATCAGAAAGCTAGAGGCGGCAGGCTTGGTGAGAGGAGTACTCCACCCAGCGTGGTTGGCCAATCCGTGTAGTGGTGCGCCAAGGCAAATGGGAAATGGAGCTATGTATTGATTACGCGAGACATCAATAAGGCCCGCGAAAGGATCCTTTCCGTTGGCGCGCGATTGATGACTCCACGGCTGGGTGTGACCTCTTATCGTTCTGGGCCTACTCATGATACCACGAGATCTTCATGACAAAGTAAGATGAGGAAAAGACAGCATTCATCACCCCATGTGATGCGTATTGCTTTTACGGATGCCTTCGGGTTGAAGAGTGCTGGCTCAACCTTTACGAAACAGTCAAATTGGTTTTGAGCCCCAGCTACATAGAAATATGGAAGCTTATATGGATGACATAGTGGTCAAAACCAAGGACAAAGCAACGCTTCGTGAAAGATCTGAGGAAACATTTGGGACACATGTAAGATCAACCTCAAATTGAACCACGAGAAGTGTGTCCTCGGCGTCCGTCAAGCAAACTTCTCGGGTTCTTTGGAGTCCAGTCTTGGGATTGAAGCAAACCGAGATAAGATCAAGGCTATCGGCAGATTGAGGCACCCAAGCGAATCAGGGCGTGCGATGCGCTCCTTTGCTGCGCTTGCTGTCATGAGCGGTTCATCTCAAGTCCGGGCGTGCCCTTCCTTTTTCAAGATCTTAAAAGCGGTGCCGATGGAGTGGACCCGGAGGCGAGCGCACTAACGCAAGATTTGAAGAAATACCTCTCCTCTACCCGATCTTTGGTTGCGCCAAGACCACAAGAACCTTTTGCGCTTTATCTAGCGACAGCGAATCGGTGGTTAGCGCGCGCACTAATTAGCCTGCAGAGAGAGGTGATGAGGAGATAGCAGCAGCGGAAGAGTCGACGATTGGCGGGCGGAACCCTTCCGGCGAGGCTCAACCCAGCAAGGCTGAGCCCCGACAGGATTCGACCCGGCAAAACTGGCGCCCGTCTTGGACAGGACCCACGCGACCAGGTGAAGAAGTGCGAAGAAGAAAATGGTGCAGCACCAAGTTTGCCGCCGTAAGCTCCCTTTTGCGAGGGCTAGAGTCGAGGTACTCAGGTGTGCAAAAGCTACTCTTGACCTCCTTATGGCCGAGCTGAAGCCATTACTTCAAGCGCCGCGAGATCACGGTGGTCACCTGCCTCCCATTGCAAGCAAATCTTGCATAACCCGGATACGAGGAGGATTGTGGAATGGGCCTGGGCTATCAAGTTTCGGTTTGAGGTTGAAAGTACCTCGACAATTCAGAGCGAGAGTCTTGGCGGAGTTCGATTGCAGAATGGACTGGACTCCCGATGAAGAGAATCTGAGGAGACCACTCTCCAGCAAGGAAACAAGTATGGCCAATGGATCATGTACTTTGATGGTGCCTTCTCGTGCGCAGGCGCGGTGCTAAGTGTGCTGCTTGTCGCGCCCAGGAGAGCACCTCAAGTATGTCGTCGGATGCACTCCCGGGAGATGTCAACCAACAACATCGTTGAGTCGAGGGTTTACTTGCGGTCTCGGGATCGCGGCAGACCTCGGAGTTAAAAAGCTCATCGTTAAGGCGACTCACAGCTCGTCGTCAGGCAGATCAACAAAGACTATCAAAGCCCGTTGATGGAAGCTTACGTAGATGAGGTGAGAAGCGGAGGGCGCTTTGACGATATACAAGTGGAGCATGTCCCTCGGGCGGAGAAGCGACATCGCCGACTCACTGTCAAAGCGCTGCCCTCAAGTTACATGGAACCAGTACTTTTGTGCTTGATTAACCCGAGCTGTCCATTGAACCATCGACCGGGTAGAACAAGCGGAGGAAGCTAGGCCCAGCAAGTACTTCCCACGAGCTCCCGGACGCTTGGCGAAGATGTTGCCACGGATCTGATCACTGCCCGCAGGCAACCGACTCCGGCGAGGACCTCGGGTCATGGCGTGGAGGCAGCCGCTCCCATGGCGAAAGAGATGCCTTTGGTCCTTGTCGTCCGAGCCCACAGGCTCCGGCATGGACACACACACACCGTCAATTCCTTCAAAGGCTTCACGAGGCGCGGAAGAGGCGAAGAAAGAGTATCCGTCGATTACGCTCTATACCAATTCATTGACAGCGTGTTATGCAGAAGAAGAGGCGAATGGGGTGAAATTGATGTGCATCTCCCGGGAGGAAGGACTAAAGTTGTTGGCGAGAGATACATGGAGGCATATGTGGCTCCCACATAGGTCGAGGGCCCTTAAGCAAAGGCTTTCCGGCAAGGTTTCTTCTGCCCACCGCCCTCCGGATCTGACGACACTAGTAACCAAGTGTGAAGCATGCAGTTCCATTCGAAGAAGCTTCAACCAGCTCCAAGCCCTCCAAACCATCCCTCTCTCTGGCCCTTCTCGGTCTAGGGGCTCGACATCTTGGGCCCTTTCCCGTCTTGCCGTCGGGGCTTTGAGTACTTAATGCGTGCGCAATCGACAAGTTCACAAAGTGGCTAGAAGTGGAAGCGATGGGAAGGTGACAACACAGTCAGCCATCAAGTTCTTCAAGGGACTAGTGTGCCGTTTTGGGGTGCCCAATAGGATCATCACCGACAATGGCACACAGTTCACTAGCCATGCCTTCATGCAGTACATTGAGGATCTCGGCGGTAGGGTTTGTTTTGCTTCCGTGGCACATCCGCGAACAGCGGCCAGCGAAGAGCAAATGCTGAAGTCTGCTGAGGCTTGAGGACAAGGACTTTTAGCGCAAGCAGCGCCATGATGCGCTGGATTGATGAGTTCTTTGGCGGTTCTTTGGTCGTCGAGCGATGCCGTCGAGCCACCGGCGGACACCCCTTTGCCCTGGTTTACGGGGCGAAGCAGTTCTCCCATGGAACTCATATCACGGGTCACCTCGGTGCTCCGCTTATGATGAGCTTGAGCAAGAGCGATCGCGGCAAGATGGCGTGATGCTCCTTGAGAAAGATCGTCTCGGGACTGACTATGAGAGCAACACGCTACCAGCAAGCCTTGCGCTGCTACCATAGCCGCAAGGTTCATGCCGGAGCTTTGAGGAAGGCGACCTTGTTCTCCGGCACGTTCGATCGATCAAGAATTCCAACAAGTTGGCGCTTGAGTGGGAAGGCCTTATCGGGTAACACGAGTCACCAGGCCAGCGCGGTCTGCTGGAGACCGAAGATGCCATTCGGTGAGTAACTCACGGAACATCGAGCATCTTCGCAAGTTTTACGCATAAAGGCGTGGCTGCGGGCCTCGGCGAGCCACCCTGTACAAGCCTTGCTTGGCAAGGCATGTAACCTTTCATTACAAAGCGGTAGCGAGACCACGAGCATAAATAAGCAAGCGTTGGCGCCCTAGGTTATTGCATGCATGCTAGGTTGAGTCTCTTCCTTGGTTAGGGTTGATAGTGCTTAGCGGCAGCTAACCCCTAACTTAGAGGTTCAGTCGCGCGTCTCTGCATTCTCTCTCTGTCTCCTTTGGTTCGCTGAGGCACGTAAGTATTCTTCTTGAGCTGTTTTGGAAGAAAGGAACAGACCGGTGCCGAACCCCGACAAGCGAGTTGCCGGGGCTGCAAGAACAAAGGTCCCTCCGCGCAAGCCAAGATCGGCAGGGCTGCGAGATCCAGATAAGTCCTTTATCCTCTATCACGAATTTCGTTATGGACGGGATACATGAAGCCCGTTCTATCAGCTGAGCTACCGTGCTCCCCTTCTCAGCACAAGGATTCCCACAGGTGCTGGATTTGATCGTAATGTATGCGGCAGCAAGAGAGAGAAGAGCAGGGGCTAAGCCCACCTCATCCCGCCTCCGCCAAGAGGCGTGAGAAAGGTCGAGCGAAGTGGGGAAGCGGCAAGGCACTTTATTGCGGGCGAAAAGCGTTTATCTTAAAGATAACAAGGACACACTCCTTGTCGTGGGTTCCTCCACGAATGAAAATCGGCAAACATCCCTTTTTCATTAAAAACACCCCATACAGGTACAATTCATACGAAATGAAAACATGAGCAATGGGATTACAAGCTTTAAATTCTACTAAAGCCCGAAGGCTTACAAACTAAAGAGATAAGGTGCCCGTAATCCTTTCTTGTCCCTCTCCTCGGAAAATGGAACAAGAAAAGTAGGAGGGCAAAGGAAACGCCCTAAGGCGAGCTCTGGTGTGTAGACACCAAGAGAACATCTTGGTGGGCGTCCAAGGCTGGATGGTGATGGCGGCGCTGGAGGCGGGCTCGAGAGCGAGGCGGCGGGGCGTCGATCTGCCGACAGCGTCGGTGCCCGCATCGACTCGACAGCTGACCTTGCCCGCCCTCTTCCTCTTCGCAGCCTCCCAAGCCAGCCGCCCAAGGAGGCGACCCGAGAAGTTCAAGGAGCAGCGACACGGATGATTGGGTCACCGTGCCGCCCGGGAGGCGGCGCCGACGCCTAGTGGACCCGTCATCCTGCAGCCCGCTGGCCTGCGCCGTCGCTGCCGTTGTCCTCCTCGTCACTCTTGCTCGAGGAGGAATCTTCATCATTAGAAGAGCTCTCCACGCAGCACCTCACGCGGGTCCCAAAGTGCAGAAGATTTTAGCGGAGAGAATGCGCCCTCCATTAGTTTGAAATGGAGAGCGAGCCCATCAAGTCAAGCTGTGGAGGCGAGCAAGGTCTTCCACCCTCGCTGAAGATACATGGCGTGAGGGCAGGGAACTCGGCGTCGACCCATGTGCCGTTGTTCCCCAACCCCTCATGTGCAGCCCCAGATTCTTGCAGCGGATCCAGCTCCATCTGCCAGCATAAATGGGGTTCCGGGGAGGCGAAAGCGGCAGCGTAGTGGATAGCACAACTTGAAGAATTCGCGAGGTTGTCCCAGCGTGGACCTCCAGCGGAGGAGGGCTCTTGGAGGCCGAGGCCGATCTGCGCCTCCTCCCTCTCCCTCGAGCACCATGACTGGCCTCGACCTCGCCCCTCCCCCTCCCTCTAGCGGCCGGCTCCGCTGCTCTGAGCTCTTGGGGAGGGCGGCCGTTGTCTGGCCGAAACCCTTGCCGCCACCGATGAAGCGTCGCCATGCCCCTCGCCATGGCGGGAGAAGAAAGGAAGCGAGGAATGGAAGGCGGGTGGCGAAAGATTGAGGCACCGCTCCTCCGCTCCCCTCTTTATAAAGCGGGGAAGGGCTCGGCCCCCTCTCTCGGCCAATCTGACTTCCTAAAGTGCGACAAAGCGGGGCCGTCGACCGCCCTCCCACTCCATTGAAGCGGCGTAGGAATCAACCCATACCTTGCGCGATACGCACGTCCGTCGCTTTATCGCAGCTCTGCATTATGCATCACGCGAGCGTGGGCGCAAGAAGGCGGCCTTGATGGGACACGATGTGAACTACGGTTCCCGAGCAAGGGCAGTAAATGGAAGGCGCCCTGCGGTTTCAAAGAACCACGCAAGCCGTCTTTACTGCCCACCACAAAGTGGCGCTGACATGCTTCCGTCATGCGCGCGCATACGACCACCGCGCATTGAACAGGTGCGTGGGGAAGCGCAGCGAACGGAGCAGATGGCCCAACAACGTGCCAGCGCACCGTTTCAAGCTGCCCACTTTACCGTTACGGGCCGGGCCCAACAATGTGCTGCGCTTATGTGGCCTGGCCCAGCCGCGGGGCTCTGTCGATTATACAAAAGTAGGGCTCTGCTTTTGACCCCTTTACTTGTGCATGGGCGGTCGAGCCTCCCATACTGTACGCATAGACATAGCAGGAAAGGGAGCTGGAGAAAAGCTGAAGCCACGAGGACAAGCAGAAGCAGCGACAAGGACCAAGGCCACAAGGATCGAATGGGAAGAAGTAGGTTTTCTGCAAGGACCCTTGCAGGACAGCCTCGGCGACCCCAGCAAGACTGATGTCTACTCATACGCTTCTTCTTGTAGGCGTTGTTGGGCCTGCAAGTGCACATGTTTGTAGAGACAGTATGAAATTCCCTCAAGTGGATGACCTAAGGTTTATCAATCCACAGGAGGCGTGGGATGAAGAAGTGGTCTCTCTCAAGCAACCTTGCAACCAAATAACAAAGAGTCTCTTGTGTCCCCAACACACAATACAATGGCAAATTGTATAGGTGCACTAGTTAACGAAGAGATGGTGATACAAGTGCAATATGGATGGTAGATATAAGTTTTGTAATCTCAAATAATAAAAGCAGCAAGGTAACAAGTGGTAAAAGTAAGCACAAGCGGTATTGCAATAATAGGAAACAAGGCCTAGGGTTCATACTTTAGCTAGTGCAAGTTCTCTCAACAATAATAACATAGATAGATCATATAACAATCCCTCAACATGCAACAAAGAGTCACTCCAAAAGCCAGTAATAGCGGAGAACAAGCGTAGAGATTATGGTAGGAGTGAGAAACCACCTCAAAGTTATTCTTTCCAATCAATCTGGTGGGCTATTCCTATAAGTGTCACAAACAGCCCTAGAGTTAGTACTACAATAACACCTTAAGATACAAATCAACCAAAACCCTAATGTCACCTAGATACTCCATTGTCACCTCAAGTATCCGTGGGCATGATTATATGATATGCATCACACAATAAAGATTTATCCAACCAACATAAAAGTACTTCAAAGAGTGCCCCAAAGTTTCTCTGGAGAATCAGAGCGTGTGCCAACCCCTATGCATAGGTTCATGGGCGGAACCCTTGAGTTGGTCACCAAAACATACATCAAGTGGCACATGATATCCCATTGTCACCAGAGATGATCACAGACAAGACATACATCAAGTGTTCTCATAAAGACTCAATCCGATAAGATAACTTCAAAGAAACTCAATTCATCACAAGAGAGTAGAGGGAGAAACATCATAAGATCCAACTACAATAGCAAAGCTCGGGATACATCAAGATCGTGCCATAGAGACACGAGAGAGAGAACGAGAGAGAGAGATCAAACACATAGCTCTGGTACATACCCTCAGCCCGGGTGAACTACTCCCTCCTCGTCATGGAAGCGCGGGATGATGAGGATGTGCCACAGGAGATGGATCCCCTCCGGCGAGTCTAGGAAAGGGTCCCGATTGTTTTGGTGGCTCTGGAGGCTTGCGTGGCGGAACTCCCGATCTATCTTCTGTTCGGAAGTTTTAAGATGCGTAGGTATATATGGGTGAAAAGAATGCGTCGGTGGAGCTACGGGGCCCCACGAGGCGGGGCGTGCCGGGGGTGACGCGCCCCCACCCTCGTGAGCACCTCCGTCTTCTTGACGTGGAGTCCAAGTCCATCGGTGGGTTTCCTTCCAAAAATAACTTCTCGATTGATTTCGTTCCGTTTGACTCCGTGTGATATTCCTTTTCCTTGAAACCTTTGAAATAGGCATAAAACAACAAATCTGGCTGGGCTCCGGTTAATAGGTTAGTCCCAAAAGAATATAAAAGTGGAAAATAAAGCCCAATATTGCCTAAAGCAGTAGATAATATAGCATGGAGCAATCAAAAATTATAGATACGTTGGAGCGCATCAAGCATCCCCAAGCTTAATTCACTGCTCGTCCTCGAGTAGATAAGCGATAAAAAAGAATTTTTGATCAGGTGCTACTTGGCATAATTTCAATGTAATTCTTCTTAATTGTGATATGAATATTCAGATCCGAAGATTCAAGACAAAGTTCATATTGACATAAAATAATAATAATACTTCAAGCATACTAATCAAAGTAATCATGTCTTCTCAAAATAGCATGGCAAAGAAAGTTCATCTCTACAAAATCATATGGTTAGGCTATGCTTCATTTTCGTCACACGAAGATGTTCCCAACTTCTATACCCCCGATGACAAGCCAAGCAATTGTTTCATACTCAAATAATCTCAAACTTTTTCAACCTTCACACAATGGCATGGCGCGAGCCATGGATATAGCACTATGGGTGCAATAGAATATGATGATGGGGATCGTGTGGAGAAGACAAAAAGGAGAAAGTCTCACATTGGCGAGGATAATCTACGGGCTATGGAGATGCCCATCAATTGATGTCAACATGAGGTAGGGATTGCCATGCAACAGATGCACTAGAGCTATGGATGCTCAACAAAATAAAACTAGTGGGTGTGCATCCAACTTGCTTGCTCATGAAGACCTAGGGCATTTGAGGAAGCCCATCGTAGAGAATATACAAGCCAAGTTCTATAATGAAAAATTCCCACTAGTATAAAAGGACAACTTGTGAAACTCACTATATGAAAAATATGGTGCTGCTTTGAAGCACAACATATGAGACTCACTATATGAAGAACAAGGTGCTACTTTGAAGCACAATATATGAGACTTACTACATGAAGATCATGGTGCTACTTTGAAGCACAAGTGTGGAAAAAAAGATAGTAGAATTGCCCTTTTCTTTTATTTTTTGGGCCTTTTTTTGGCCTTTTTTTTTTAATTTGGGCAATGCTCTAATAATGATGATCATCACACTTCTATTGATTACAACATAAGGATTACAAGTCAAAACTAGAACAAGATATGACTCTCTATGAATGCCTCCGGCGGTGTACCAGGATGGTGCAATGAATCAAGAGTGACATGTATGAAAAACAATGCATGGTGGCTTTGCCACAAATACGATGTCAACTACATGATCATGCAATGGCAATATGACAAAAGTAAAGTATGTCATGATGATGATGGTGGAAGTTGCATGGCATTATATCTCGGAATGGCTATGGAAATGCCATAATAGGTAGGTATGGTGGCTGTTTTAAGGAAGATATAAGGAGGTTTATGTGTGATAGAGCATATCGTATCACGGGGTTTGGATGCACGGTGAAGTTTACCAACTCTCAATGTGAGAAAGGGCAATGCGCAGTGCGAAGAGGCTAGCAATGGCGGAAAGGTAAAAGTCATTATAATCCATGGACTCAACATTAGTCAAAAGAACTCATATACTTATTGCAAAAATTTAGAAGTCATCAAAAATCAAGTACTCGCGCATGCTCCTAGGGGATAGATTGGTAGGAAAAGACCATCGCTCGTCCCGACCGCCACTCATAAGGATGCACAAGCGGTACACTTCATGTTTCAAATTTGTCACACAACTTTAACCATACGTGCATGCTACGGGATTTTCTAACTTCAACACAAGCATTTCTCAAATTCACAATTACTCAACTAGCACGACTTTGATATTATCACCTCCATATCTCAAAACAATTATCAAGCATCAAACTTATCTTAGTATTCAACGCACTCAAAAAGAAAGTTTCACATATCTTGAACACCAAGTATATTAACATTAAGAAAATTACCATGCTATTAACGACTCTCAAAATAATATAAGTGAAGCATGAGAGTTCATATATTTCTTCAAAATAAAACCACCATTGTGCTCTAAAAGATATAAGTGAAGCACTAGAGCAAATGACAAACTACTCCAAAAGATATAAGTGAAGATCAATGAGTAGTCTGATAATTTTGCAACTATGTGAAGACTCTCCCATTTAATAATTTCAGATCTTGGTATTTTATTCAAACAACAAGAAAAACAAAATAAAATGACATTGCAAGGATAGCACAACTCATGTGAAGAAGCAAAAACTTAGGCTCAACCGATACTAACTGATAGTGGTTGAAGAAGAAAGGTGGGATGCCTACCGGGGCATCCCCAAGCTTAGATGCTTGAGACTTCTTGAAATATTATCTTGGGGTGCCTTGGGCATCCCCAAGCTTGAACTTTTGTGTCTCCATAATTCCTCTCATATCATGGTTTCTCTTTTTATCAAAAGCTTCATTCACAACAAACTCCACAAGAACTCTCCTCGTGAGATAGCTTAGTATAAATCAATGCAAAACCTTATCATTTCCTACTGTAACAAATAACTAAAATTATTATTCAACATTTAATACTAAATGCCTCTGCATATTTAATACTCCTATCCTCAAATGGAATCATTAAACAAGCAAACATATGCAAACAATGCAAACATAACAGCAATCTGCCAAAACAGTACAGTCTGTAAAGAATGCAAGATTCATCATACTTCCCTGACTCCAAAAATTATGAAATAAAATTCCTACTGTAATAAATTTATCAGAGCTAAAAATTTAAAAGATTCAACATTATACCACTCTCTTACTTTTCTAGAGAATTTTTGCAACAGCGGTAAACTTTCTGTTTTCAAACAGCAACATGTATACTAACAAAATAAGCATGGTAAGGGCTATCCTTGACTTTTTTATTGAAAATAAATATGCAAAAGATTATTCTAACTAAAATCAATCAAACACTAACAAAATAAAATGGCGATCCGAGAAAACACATATCATGTGGTGAATAAAAATATAGCTCAAGTAAAGTTACCGATGAGCGAAGGCGAAGGAGGGATGCCTTCGAGGCATCCCCAAGCATAAACTCTTGGTTGTCCTTGAATATTACCTTGTGGTGCCTTGGGCATCACCAAGATTAATCTCTTGCCACTCCTTGTTCCATAGTCCATCGAATCTTTACCCAAAACTTGAAAACTTCACAACACAAAACTTAACAGAGAAAACTTCGTGAGCTCCGTTAGCGAAGAAAACAAAACACCACTTCAAGGTACTGTAATGAACTCATTCTTTATTTATAATTGTGTTAAACCTACTTTATTCAAACTTCTCTATGGTTTATAAACTATTTTACTAGCCATAGATTCATCAAAATAAGCAAACAACACAATGAAAACAGAATCTGTCAAAAACAGAACAGTCTGTAGTAATCTGTACCTAACGCACACTTATGGAACTCCAAAAATTATAAAATAAATTTGTGGGCCTGAGGAATTTGTCTAGTAATCATCTGAAAAAAGAATCAACTAAATATCACTCTCCAGTAAAAAGTTATAGCTAATCTCGTGAGCGCTAAAGTTTCTGTTTTTTACAGCATGATCATAAAGACTTCACCCAAGTCTTCCCAAAGGTTCTACTTGGCACAAACACTAATTGAAACACAAAACCACATCTAAACAGAATCGAGATGGATTATTTATTCCTAAACAGAACCAAAAAGCAAGAAACTAAAATAAAATTGGGTTGCCTCCCAACAACCGCTATCATTTACTTGCCCTTAGCTAGGCATTATGATTTCAATGATGCTCACATAAAAGATAAGAATTGAAACATAAAGAGAGCATCATGAAGAATATGAATAGCACATTTAAGTCTAACCCACTTCCTATGCATAGGGATTTTGTGAGCAAACAACTTATGGGAACAATAATCAACTAGCATAGGAAGGAAAAACAAACATAACTTCAAGATTTTAAGCACATAGAGAGGAAACTTGATATTATTGCAATTCCTACAAGCATATATTCCTCCTCATAATAACTTTCAGTAGAATCATGAATGAATTCAACAATATAACCAGCACTTAAAGCATTCTTTTCATGATCTACTAGCATAGAAAATTTATTACTCTCCCATAAGCAAAATTCTTCTCATTGAATAGTGGGAGTATCATAAGAGACTTGAACACTAAAATTGTTTCCACATTAAAAGAGTAATGTTCACATAAAAGGTACTCATAATCATGACAAGATTTGTAAATATAATCATCACTACTTTTTATAGCATAAGTTTCATCACAATAATTATCATAAGTAGCAACCGTTCTCATCATAATCGATTGAAACCTCTTCCAAGATAGTGGAATCATTACTAAGTAAAGTCATGACCTCTCCAAATACACTTTCATAAATATTATAAGATTCAAAATCCTCCAAAATAGTGGGATCACTACTGCCTAAAGTTGACACTCTTCCAAACCCACATTCATCAATATAATCATCATAAGTTGTAGGGACCCGATCCTAAGTCACATCGACCGGTGGTAACACATCATATCACTTTGTGGCCTCCATACAGGTATTCCCACGGTGTCGCCTTACCATGGCAGGGACCGTTTAGATCTTTTTGGCTCACGTATATATGATAGTGTCGCTGGCATCCATATGACAACAAGAACCGGGCCGACATGGCTAGTCGTGAACCGCGGCGCTAACCTATGAGGAGACAGGGCATACATGAATCACATCGAGCATGTAGCGCCCCGAATGCGGCTATATCTCCCGATGTCGAGAGCACGACTTGAAACATAACGCATTGAAAGCAATGTCGCAAGTGAGGTAATCTTCACACAGCCCATGTAATAATTTAAGGGAGAAAGGTACATAGTTGGCTTACAATAGCATACGTCTACACGATACATAATTAAACATACATCATTGAGAGTACACTCGGGTCGAGGCTCACGGAACCAAAATAAAGAAGATACCCCACATGCTAACAGGATCCCGAATCGTCCCAAGCTGAGCACCACTCACGATCATCTGGAAGCGACACATATGTAACGACCACGTTCCTCGTCGAACTCCACTTGAGCTCGGTGGAATCACCTGCCTGGCATCGTCGGAACACTGCAAGCTGTGTTGGAAGTATCGTGAGTCCGCAGGGGACTCAGCAATCTCACACGCGAGATCAAGACTATTTAAGCTAATAGGAGGACTGAGTAGTAAAGTGGAGCTGCAGCAAGCGACTAGCATATATGATGGCTACATAAAAGAGAGAAGGCGAGAGAAGCAAAGCAGTCGTGAAACTAATAGTGATCAAGTGATCCTGAACTACTTCGTCGAGACATAACTCCAACACCGTGTTCACTTCCGGACTCCGTAGAGAAGAGACCATCACGATTACACCGCGATTGATGTGTATTTTATTGAGGTCCACTTTAGGTTTTCTACAACCGGGACATTAACAAATTCCCATCTGCCTCATAACGCGGGAACACGGCTTTGAAAGATATTACCTGTGAGGTGTCCCAACTTAGCCCATTATAAGCTCTCACGGTCAGCGAAGGATATTCCTTCTACTGGGAAGACCGATCAATCTCGGAATCCCGGACTACAAGACATCTCGGCAGCAATAAAACAAGTCCAGCAAAAGCCGCATGGATGTGCCGACAAATCGATAGGAGCTGCACATATCTCGGTCTCGAGGGCACACCGGATCGTCAAGCTTCCGGTGAGCCAACCCGAAGTTGCCACTGGTGTACGGTGGTGACGAGTTTGGACCAACACTTTCGAAGAACAGCTGGCAGGGTTAAAATAAAGATGACCCTTGAGTCTGCAGAACCCAAGGGAAAAAGGCTTAGGTGGCAAATGGTAAAACCAATGTTGGGCCTTGCTGGAAAAGTCTTATTCAAGCGAACTGTCAAGGGGTCCCATAAATCACCCAACCGTGTAAGGGGCATAAAATCAAGGAACATAACACGGTATGGCCGGGAACTAGGGTGGCAAGAGTGGAACAAAACACGAGGCATAAGGCGAGCCTTCCACCCTTTACCAAGTATATAGATGTATTAATTATAGCAGATAGATATTGTGATAACCCCAACAAGTAAACATGTTCCAAGAGGAACAACACCTCCATGTTCAACAAGGAACAAATTTCAGCTTCACCTGCAACTAACAGCGCTATAAGAGGAAATGGCTGAAGCGGTAACATAATAAACAACGGTTTGCTAGGAAAAGGATAGTTAAGGGGCTGACATGGTAATATGGGAGGCATGATATAGCAAGTGGTAGGCATCATGCAGCATAGGCATAGCAAAAGAAGCGAGCAACTAGCATAGCAAAGATAGAAGTGATTTCGAGGTATGGTCATCTTGCTGCAATGTTCTCGAGTTGTCGAAAGCTTGATCCTCGAAAGCGTTCTCAACAGGCTCCTCGTTCACGTGCTCGTCTCCGACTCTACCCAAAGCAACAACACAAACAAAGGAACCACAATAAATCACGGTGCAATGCACAATCAACATGATGCAAAACATGACATGATATGCATGATGCGGTATGCAATGCTATGTGCACTCGGAAGGAAAATGATGAACCAGGCATCAACTTGCAAACCAAGCATGCCACTGGAAAGATGAGATGATTTCGGTTGAAAAGCGATATAAAGATCACGGAAGCGGATGCACGGTTTGCAAATGGCAAGCAAAACAAGATTGGCGCCAAATCTGCCATTAACAGCATGATGCCACTTTGCAAGCAACAATTAATTAAGCTACTGCACCCAAACGTAACAACAAAGCACATAGCAGTGATCTACACTGATGCTCGACAAAAGATGAGCACTGAGCTACAGCTAGTTCACATCATAACAGGTTCAAACAAGCATGGCAAAAGTGTTCAAAGTAACAGGCTGGACATGGCAAAAACAGTAACAGGTTGCAATGTTCAGAGCATCAAAACTACATGCTACAGGAACTTAAAATAGCAAAACATGGCATGGCATGAATCTACTCAAAGCCTATTTCAAAAGTCCCTTACTGACCATAAGCCAAAAAGGACTAGAAAATATAGTAACACCCATGTCAATATTGAAAGTCTTGTTAACAGATTCAGCAACTTGGCATGTCAAAAACTGATAACGAGATGGCATGTTAACAAGCTCAATGCACTCACTACAGAGCCTCAAATGATAAACTAAGCATACATACATCAAGAAGACCTGACATAGAAGACATACATGGCAAGAACACTAACATAGCATATATGGATCAACCATAACAAGCTAGGCAAAATTGAATAACACGTATACAATCTGCCA
Source organism: Aegilops longissima (assembly GCA_021605205.1). Lineage (NCBI taxonomy): Eukaryota > Viridiplantae > Streptophyta > Magnoliopsida > Poales > Poaceae > Aegilops > Aegilops longissima. Next base: position 39,219 of record JAHIAM010001870.1, read on the forward strand.
GGAAACATTTTGTAGCAAAAGAAGAGCTCGATTGACTCAAGCTATGGCATCCCATAATTGCAAACAAAGGCACGGATGGATAGAGCAAGTCATGCTTTACAAAACACCCTTACTGAAGTATCTCAAAATATGCATAGATCTCTCGGTATCATCAAGCAAACATGGCATCAAAATCAGCTAAAACAGGGCTGAAATCAGCAACATTAGGACACCTACTTTGCATGCTTGTGCTAGTCACCACATAGATCACAAAAATACATGGCATATACCACTGGAAAGATGACATGGCATTTTACAAAACTCATGTGGGACTCTAATCCATAGGGTGCACATATTAATCATAGCAAAAATAACAAAAGTGCAACTTCTGATAAAAATCAGAAACTATCAGCACATTGCACTCTTCCAACAGCATTTCGGGCATCAAGATGAGCTCAAATGAAAATGATGCAATGGAATGAAATGATCTACTCTTGAGACGAACATTTTGACATATTATACGCGAAAAATGGATCTACGGATGCGAAGATATAGCATATTGAATATTACGAAATTACAATGATGCAAAGACTTAGTGGAAAAGAGGAGGAGAGTCAATGAACCCAGGCCAGATCGGATCAGGGCGGCAGATGATCGAGAGCAATGAAGGCTTCCTTGAGGAAGGGAGGAGGAGTGCCGTGATGGCCGGAATAGCCAGTCCGGCCTTGTGTACGTCATCAATATCGTGGCCAGCCGAGAAGCCAATGAGAATCAGCCGGAGAGCAAGTGAGCGGATGACGGCAGGCCTTGGGAATGGGAGGCAGACAGCAGGGAGGCTCATGACGGGCCGAGGAGGGCCCCTTGGGCCCTCATGAACCCAGCGGAGATTGTGTGTGGGAATGGTGACTCGCCCGTGTGTGTATGTGATAGGTCAGGCGTGACGTCCGTGTCGGCCCGGTTCGCGTCCGATTAGGGCGGAGGGCAATTAGGGTTTGGGGGGATTGATCCGCGAATTTGGCGGAGGGTTTGCTTAAATAGGCATAGAGGGCTAGGAGAGTCCAAATGAGGTGTAGTTTTGCCCACCGATCGTGATCGAGCGACGGAGAGCATGGAGGTGACTTAGATGGGTTATTGGGCTGTTTTGAAGGGGTGTTGGGCTGCAACAAAGAGGCCTTCGAAGGTCGGTTAACCGTTGGAGTACCAAACAGCTCCAAATGACCGAAACTTGACCGGTGGTCTCCGGGTGTTATACCAAGGCCACTAGACAAACCTCGGTCCATTTGAGGCGGTTTAATACCCGCTAGGAAGCGTAAAAGGACCGGGAGATAAGTGTCGGATTGCAAAAGCGGACAACGGGAAAAATGCCGGAATCATGGGCGAACACGTATGCAAATCGATGCACATGATGACATAATATAAAATGCATGACACGGACAAAATGCAAAATGGAAAAAACCCAACCACGGAGGAATATCATATATCAATGCGAAAATGGCAAGAGTCAGTTACAAATATGGAAAGTTACTTCGGGTGTTACAACCTCCACCACTACAAGAGGATCTCGTCCGAGATCTAGGAATGAAGAACTCCGGATACTCGAGCGGAGGTGATCCTCGCGCTCCAGGTAGCTTCTCGGTCGAATGGTGTGACCACTTCACTTTCAGGAACTTGATTGACTTGTTGCGAGTCTTGCTCGGTCTCTTCAAGAATAGCCACGGTGCTCATGATAAGAGATCTTCTTGAAGGTCAATCTCTTGAAGTTGATAGTGCGTTCGAAGTCTTGAAGCACTTGCGAAGCTGTGACCGTGAAACACATCGTGCGTTTGCAAATTTGGATGGAAGCTCAAGTTGATAGGCGAGATCGCCTCTTTTCCCAATGATCTTGAAAGGACCCCGTATCTAGGGCAAGCTTCCCTTTGATACGGCGGCAGTGCCTTTCATTGGAGGAGGCAGGTGACATGGTCTCCGATTTCAAAAGTCACATCACGGTGCTTATCATCATAATAGCTCTTAAGGCGATTAGCGGCTTTGAATTCTCACGAATGACTTGGCACATTTCTTACATACGTGATCAAGTCATTGCCAAAAGTTGCGTTCACTGTCTCAAACCAATTGAAGAGTCGGCACTTTACGCCATAGAAATTTCGAATGGGGCCTTGCCGAACTTGCTTGGAAGTGTTGTTGTAGAGAACTTCGGCATAAGGAAGACAATCTTCCCACTTCATACCGAAGGAAATGACACAAGCCCGAGCATATCTTCAAAATTTGATTAACTCGCTCAACTTGGCCACTTGTTTGAGGATGGAAGCTGTCTTGAACCAATGTTGGTGCCATGGCCTTACGAAAAGACTCCCGAACTTGGAGGTAAAGATTGCCCGATGCGAAGAGATCACTTGTGGAATGCCGTGCAAGGAGACAATCCGAGGTGTATAGCTCGCCGAGCTGCGATGGATTCTTTGATAGGAAGAAAATGAGCCACTTTAGTAAGCTTGTCAATGACAACGAAGATAGCATCATTTCCACGCTTGGACTTTGGAAAGCCAGTCACGAAGTCCATTTCAATATGATCAAACTTCCATTCAGGGAATAGCAAGAGGTTGAAGGAGACCGTGGTCTTTGGTGTTCCTTTCACTCTTGCGGACATCACACTCATTCACGAATTGAGCAATTTCTCGCTTCATTGAGTCCACCTATGACTGCTTGAGGTCATGGTACATCTTCGTACTTCCGGGATGAATGGATAAAGCGAATTGTGAGCCTCGTTCATAATGACTTTTGCAGATCACCCTTAGGAACCACAATCCGGTCCTCAAAGCAGAGTGTCTTTGTCATCACGGAAGCCTTGTACTTGGAAATGCCCTTGTCAATACCACGTTTCCTTTCTTCACCATGGTATCCAAGTTGAGCCTCACGAATCTGATCTTCCAAGTAGGAGATACTATGAGGTTGGTCGGAAAGCCTTGAGGAACAACTTGAAGATTCACTTCGGAAAGATTCCAGAGATCCGGTGAAAGGGCTTGAGGATTAGGCTGATTGCGATGCTTTCCTGCTCAAAGCGTCTGCAATGACATTGGCCTTGCGGAGCATACTCAATACTTGGGTTGTACTCTTGAATCATTTCGACCCATCAGTCTGAGGGTTGAGGTTAGGCTGAGTGAAGATGTACTTGAGACTCTTGTGATCGGTGAAAATGTCCACTAACCAATCATCGCGTCGTGGCCTCGACCAGGCCCGAAAAGACTTGGTGATTAGCGAGGCGGTGAGAGTAGCAAAGTGTGGCTGATTGTTGCCTTGACCTTGATTGCCTTGATTGCCTTGATTGCCTTGCCTGATGCGTTCTTGCAAGAGCTGCAAAATCATCGAGCATTGGCATTGGTGGCTGCCATGATAGCTTGCCGGGCCTCTGGGGAAGGGGAGGTGGAGGTGGAGGTTCGGTGATCCCCATCATTGCGATCCGGATTGGAGCGTTGGCGGAGCCATCTGAAGAGGGTGACATCCGTTAGTCCTTTGATAGACAAATTGATAAGTAGAATCGGATAGAAATTGCAACATATAGCCTTCACAAAAACATTGAACAAGAATGAGCGAATGAATTCAAAGTTAATCATCACCGTCCATTAAGGTGAGAAGCCACTTAGATAAAGATATAGAAACAACATCATAGGAACAAATCGAATAACAAGCGAAAACAAAAGGTTGGCTTCTAGAATGGCGGAACAAACACATGATAGAATTTACGCTCAAAGTGTTGGTGGTGGGGCCCACACGGACCTGCGTATAGGGGCGTCACGAAACTAACAAGGCGTCCCGAATCAGCATAGCCAAGGATTCTTTAAGGCGTCTAGCGACCCTTTGTTCGCCGTGAATGGGCGGACCACTAACTTTGAACCCCAATCTCAAATCATACATCATTGGAAGAATATCCTAAGCTACTAAATTCCACCTATAAACTCCAAACTTTCGGTTATGCAATCGGTGTTGGGGATAGGGGAACAAAATATATCACCCAA
>JAHIAM010001871.1:0-38479 GCA_021605205.1 Aegilops longissima
TCACAAAATATTTTCATTGGACCCGATGCACTAGGTATGACACCTAGATCGGATATGAACTCCTTCATCCAGACTCCTTCATTTGCTGCTTCCGAAGCAGCTATGTACTCTCGCTTCATGTAGATCCCGCCACGGCTTTGTTTAGAACTCGCACCAACTAACAGCTCCACCGTTCAATGTAAACAACGTATCCGGTTTGCGATTTAGAATCGATCCGGATCGATGTCAAAGCTTGCATCAACGTAACCATTTACGATGAGCTCTTTGTCACCTCCATATCTGAGAAACATATCCTTAGTCCTTTTCGGTATTTCGAGGATGTTCTTGACCGGCTGTCCGATGATCCACTCTGGATTACTTTGGTACCTCCTTGCTAGACATATAGCAAGGCACACATCAGGTCGGGTACACAGCATTGCATACATGATAGAGCCTATGGCTGAAGCATAGGAACATCTTTCATTTCTCTCTATCTTCTGCAGTGGTCGGGCATTGAGTCTTACTCAACTTCACACCTTGTAACACGAGCAAGAACCCTTTCTTTGCTTGATCCATTTGAACTTCTTCAAAACTTTGTCAAAGGTATGAGCTTTGTGAAAGTCCAATTAAGCGTCTTGATCTATCTCAATAGATCTTAATGCCCTAATATGTAGCAGCTTCACGAGGTCTTTCATTGAAAAACTCTTATTCAAGTATCCCTTTATGCTATCCAGAAATTCTATATCATTTCCAATCAATAATATGTCATCCACATATAATATTAGAAATGCTACAGAGCTCCCACTCACTTTCTTGTAAATACAGGCTTCTCCAAAAGTCTGTACAAAACCAAATGCTTTGATCACACTATCAAAGCGTTTATTCCAACTCCGAGAGGCTTGCACCAGTCCATAAATGGATCGCTAGAGCTTGCACACTTTGTTAGCTCCCTTTGGATCGACAAAACCTTCCGGTTGCATCATATACAACTCTTCTTCCAGAAATCCATTCAGGAATGCAGTTTTGACATCCATCTGCCAAATTTCATAATCATAAAATGCGGCAATCGCTAACATGATTCGGACAGACTTAAGCATCGCTACGGGTGAGAAGGTCTCATCGTAGTCAATCCCTTGAACTTGTCAAAAACCTTTTGCAACAAGTCGAACTTTGTAAACTGATAACATTACCGTCAGCGTCAGTCTTCTTCTTGAAGATCCATTTATTCTCAATTGCTTGCCGATCATCGGGCAAGTCAACCAAAGTCCACACTTTGTTCTCATACATGGATCCCATCTCAGATTTCATGGCCTCAAGCGATTTTCTGCGAATCTGGGCTCACCATCGCTTCTTCATAGTTCGTGGGTTCATTATGATCTAGTAGCATGACTTCGAACATGATTACCGTACCACTCTGATGCGGATCTTACTCTGGTTGATCTACGAGGTTCATTAGCAACTTACGAAGTTCCATGATCATCATTAACTTCCTCACTAATTGGTGTAGGTGTCGCGAAACCGGTTCTATGATGAACTACTTTCCAATAAGGGAGTAGGTACAGATTACCTCATCAAGTTCTACTTTCCTCCACTCACTTCTTTCGAGAGAAACTCCTTCTCTAGAAAGGATCCATTCTTAACAACGAATGTCTTGCCTTCGGATCTGTGATAGAAGGTGTACCCAACAGTCTCCTTTGGGTATCCTATGACACATTTCTCCGATTTGGCTTCGAGCTTATCAGGTTGAAGCTTTTCACATAAGCATCGCCAGCCCCAAACTTTCAAAAAGCGACAACTTTGGTTTCTTGCCAAACCCAGTTCATAAGGTGTCGTCTCAGCGGTTTCGATGGTGCCCTATTTAACGTGAATGCAGTGCGTCTCTAAAGCATAACCCCAAAGCGATAGCGGTAAATCAGTAAGAGACATCATATATCACACCATATCTAGTAAAATACGATTCGACGTTCGGTCACACCATTCTTGTTGTGGTGTTCCGGGTGGCGTGAGTTGCGAAACTATTCCGCATTGTTTCAAATGTAGACCAAACTCGTAACTCAAATATTCTCCTCCACGATCAGATCGTAGAAACTTTATTTTCTTGTTATGATGATTTTCAACTTCACTCTGAAATTCTTTGAACTTTTCAAATGTTTAGGACTTATGCTTCATTAAGTAGATATACCCATATCGCTTAAATTATCTGTGAAGGTGAGAAAATAACGATATCCTCCACGAGCCTCAACATTCATCGGACCACATACATCTGTATGTATGATTTCCAACAAATCTGTTGCTCTCTCCATAGTACGGAGAGCGGCGTTTTAGTCATCTTGCCCATGAGGCACGGTTCACAAGTACCAAGTGATTCATAATCAAGTGGTTCCAAAGTCCATCGATATGGAGTTTCTTGATGCGCTTTACATGTGATGCCACAAATAAGTTGCACTATCATTATCAACTCTGCATCTTTTGGTTTCAACATTATGAATATGTATCACTACTATCAAGATTCATCAAAATAGACCACTCTTTAAGGGTGCATGACCATAAAATATATTACTCATATAAATAGAACAACCATTATTCTATGATTTAAATGAATAACCGTCTCGCATGAAACAAGATCCGGATATAATGTTCATGCTCACTTGGCACCAAATAACAATTATTCAGGTCTAATACTAATCCGAAGGTAGATGTAGAGGTAGCGTGCCGACCGCGATCACATCGACTTTGGAACCATTTCCCACGCATCATCACCTCGTCCTTTGCCAATGTTAAGCAATCCGTAGTCCCTGTTTGAGTTGCAAATATTAGCAATGAGAACCGTTATCAAATACCAGTGCTACTGCGAGCTCTAGTAAGGTACACATCAATAACATGTATACACATATACCTTTGTTCACCTTGCCATCCTTCTTATCCGCCAAATACTTGGGGCAGTTCGCTTCAGTGACCAGTCGCTTGCAGTGAAGCACTCAACTTCGAGGCTTAGGTCCAGACTTGGGTTTCTTCTCTGAGTAGCAATTTGCTTGCTGTTCTTATTGAAGTTCCCTTCTTCTTCCCTTTGCCCTTCTTCTTGCAACTAGTGGTCTTGTTGACCATCAACACTTGATGCTCGTTCTTGATTTCTACCTCCGCAGCCTTTAGCATTGTGAAGAGCTCGGGAAATGTCTTATCCATCCCTTGCATATTATAGTTCATCATGAAGCTCTTGTAGCTAGGTGGAAGTGATTGGAGAATTCTGTCAATGACGCTATCATCCGGAAGATTAACTCCCAGTTGAATCAAGTGATTACAGTACCCAGACATCTTGAGTATATGCTCATTGACAGAACTATTCTCCTCCATCTTGCAGCTATAGAACTTATTGGAGACTTCATATCTCTCAATCCGAGCATTTGCTTGAAATATTAACTTCAACTCCTGGAACATCTCATATGCTCCATGATGTTCAAAACGTCGTTGAAGTCCCGGTTCTAAGCCGTAAAGCATGGCACATTGAACTATCGAGTAGTCATCAGCTTTGCTCACGCAGGCGTTCTTAACGTCGTCGGTTGCATCGGCGCGAGCCTGGCATAGCGGTGCTTCGGGCGTAATTAATCTATGCACAATGAGGATAATCCTCAAATTCTACGGACCCGATCCATGTAATTGCTACCATCATCTTTCAACTTTGCTTTCTCAAGGAACGCATTAAAATTCAATGGAACAATAGCCAGGCCATCTATCTACAATCAAACATAAACAAGCAAGATACTATCGGTACTAAGTTCATGATAAATTTAAGTTCAATTAATCATATTACTTAAGAACTCCCACTTAGAAAGACATCCCTCTAATCCTCTAAGTGATCACGTGATCCAAATCAACTAAACCATAACCGATCATCACGTGAAATGGAGTAGCTTTCAATGGTGAACATCACTATGTTGATCATATCTACTATATGATCACGTTCGACCATTCGGTCTCGGTGTTAGAGGCCATATCGCATATGCTAGGCTCGTCAAGTTTAATCCGAGTATTCTGCGTGTGCAAAACTGGCTTGCACCCGTTGTAGATGGGCGTAGAGACTTATCACACCCGATCATCACGTGGTGTGCAGGCACGACGAACTTTGTAACGGTGCATACTTAGGAGAACACTTTTATCTTGAAATTTAGTGAGAGATCATCTTATAATGCTACCGTCAATCAAAGCAAGATAAGATGCATAAAACATAAACATCACATGCAATCAATATAAGTGATATGATATGGCCATCATCATCTTGTGCTTGTGATCTCCATTTCGAAGCACCGTCATGATCACCATCGTCACGGTAGCGACACATTGATCTCCATCGTAGCATCGTTGTCGTCTCACCAATCTTATGCTTCTACGACTATCGCTACCGCTTAGTGATAAAGTAAAGCATTACATGGCGATTGCATTGCATACAATAAAGCGACAACCATATGGCTCCTGCCAGTTGCCGATAACTTGGTTACAAAACATGATCATCTCATACAATAAAATATAGCATCACATCTTGACCATATCACATCACAACATGCCCTGCAAAAACAAGTTAGACGTCCTCTACTTTGTTGTTGCAAGTTTTACGTGGCTGCTACGGGCTTAGCAAGAACCGTTCTTGTCAGATTTCGGGTTCCGGCAGACCCTTGAGGTTCGAACTCTGGGGTGCGCGCGGAGATCCAACCCTCCACCATCTCGTACCTCGCCGAATCACAGGGACCTAAACTACTAGCAAGAACAACACAAGAGACGCAAGATTTATACTAGTTCGGGCCACCGTTGTGGTGTAATACCCTACTCTAGTTTGTGGTGTGGTGGATTGCCTCTGGGGCTGATGAAGAACAGTACAGGGAAGAACAGCCTCGCGAGGGTCTATTCTTGGTGGGTGTGATGAACTGCTAAGTGGTGTCCTCTCGCTCTAGCTTGAGGATCGGGTCTCTATCTTTCTCTGGATTCCAAAATGCCCGCTCCTCCTCTCCGTGTCCCCCCTACCATGGTGGCTAGCTCTACTTATATAGACGAAGGCCCTGGGCCTCTTCCCAAATATTGGCCGGGAAGGCGCTAACAATTAGCCATTTGAAGGGAACAGCGGGTACACTTATCTGACTAAAGTTGGTCCTCGCTTGCCAAAGGCTCTGGTGTTGGCCTTTGCTTGGGCTCCACGATGACTCCCTTCCAGCCGTTGGGGCTGGTCTTGGTCTTGTTACACGAAGCGGATGCCTTTGCTTGATGCTCTCGCCTCGCTTGCTCCCTCTACACCAAAGAGGAAAGGAGGTACGCTGCTGGCTGGCGCCGAGTGGCGCCCTTGGTAAATCATGGCTTGCGTCACGGGCACCTCGCGAGTACCCTGCCTTGAACTCTCCGCCTCCTCATGAGCCCGCCTGACGAGAGTCGGCGCTGAGAAGCTCCTGGTCGTCCGCCCCACGAGGCTTGGCCCCTCGCGAGGTCTTGAGCTTGCGTTGATGAAGATGGGCTGTCTGGGCCTCCTTTGAGCCACGCCGCAGGCGCGAGCGAGCAAGTCTGAGGGACCCCGTTCCCGAACACCGGCATGTAGCCCAGGGCCACAGCGCGCCCGAACAGCGTCGCGAGGCGAAATGGCAAGTCTGAGCGTCGTGGGCCCCAACAACCTCTTGACCTTGGCGCGCGTGGCGATTGATTGGGCGTGGGCGCCTCTGCTGCACAGAGTTGATAATAGGCGGCATCTTCCTTGCCTTCTTTACTTTCTCCGATTGCTGCTCGATCCCCTTTCTTGCGCCTCTCCTCCTGCTTCCATAGCCTTCAGATCCGCTCCGCCCGTGCCCTAGCGGTCATGGCTCCTCGCCAAACCCGGCGGAGCCTGGTACTCTCTTGCCCTAGACCGCCCGAATGTGTCGTGACCGAGCCTTGACAATCGCCCGGTTGGCGGGCCTTGGCGTCAATGAAACAGCGGTGTTCAAGGCGGCTCCTCCGCCCCAGTCGAGGAGTACCTTCTACCGTTCTTGTGGCGCCATCATTGCTGATGCTGGTGCCTCCTTCTCTGAGTTCTTCTTCTCCGTCCTCCGTCACTATAACATCCAAGCTCTGCACCTCCATCCCAACTCCGTCCTTCTTACGGCAATTTTAGCCTACTATTGTGAGGCCCATGTTGGGGTGAAGCCCTCGGTGGCCTTGTTGCGCCACTACTTCTTCCTCAAGCCTCGGTGGTTCCGCCTCTGGCGTGCGCGACCTTCGTCGCTTCTGGTGAACCATCGCCATTCAAACCCAGGAAGCGGATTGAGGGCTTGAGGAGCAAGTGGGTCTGGTGGATCTTTGGCGAATCCACCTCGGTGATCCTACCCATGGAGCCAGCAGGAGCTCAACAGCCCGGTCCCGAGCGAAGCTTTGGGATCCCAGCCTTGGCTGGTCTTTGGAGAAGGTGGATCAGATCTGAAACCCGGCCCAGCCTTGCGGCCGAGAGCTGACAGTGCGTCGCTGCTGAGGAGTTCTGGAGCACCAAGCGGCTCGCCGCTGTACACCTTAGATGTGGAGGCCTCACCCGAGCCCGTGTACCTGCCGGCGAGGATCTGGCGTGATCCTCCGGTCCTTGGTTGGGGCGATGTGGCTGGGCCGAAGGCGCCCCGCCCCTGTTCCTTGCGATTGGGAGCAGGTTGTGGGGTCCATGCCGCCTTCAATGGGGACGGGCTCGTGCCCGGAGGCTCCGGAGGACTGGTGGGCGTGTCCTCTTCCGACTCCGCCGAAGAGGTGGAGGAAAGGAGCGGAGAGGGGTTGATTGGGGGGTCAAGAGGCTCCCCTGTGGCGCAAGCCCAGCGTTCTCCGCCTCCACGAGTCGGCAGCAGCGAGGATGAGGATGATCGGGGCGAGCCTACCGATCGAAGGACGGACTGGGCTGGTCCCAGCGGGTCCGCCCGGCCCAGGCGATCGGTGACAACGCCCTTGCCTTCGGTTCCTTGAAGCTGATCCCAGGGGCGGCTCTCGGGCTTCAAGTATGGCCGGAGCTGCTCGAGTCCACCAGCGACGACACTGTAAGTGCACTGCTTCCGCCTTGATTATTGCTTTCATCGGCGGATCGGCGTCCATGTTCTTGGCCGGGCCGGCGCTGCGGCGAAAAGCGAAGAGGGCTCTGAGGCCCCATCCGTGATGGTCTTGCTGCCGAAAGGAAGATGATCCTGACGCCGGGCCTCTCCACCTTGGCGTCCTCGCGAAAGGCTTGGCGAGGCCAGCTGGGTAGCTTCAGCTCCCTTGGCCCGAGCAACCTCACGGGTGCCCTTGCTTGGCGCCTCCCACTTTGTTGTCGGGCGCTGGTTCCGCCTCGGTAGCGATGATGGCACACCGCCGCCATCTCCTCCTACTCCACCAACTCACGGTCTCTCCGACTCCTCCACGGTCTGGATCGTCTTTCTTTGCTGAAGCTGGACCCGGCTGCGGCGAGATCTTACGTGCGCCGACCCTCGCTTGGTGGGCCAGGCGCTTGGAGCTGGCCTCGGCTGGATTCGCGCCCGGCAACCCCGATCGAGGCTGGTCCAGGCCTCAGCGGCTTGCGATGAGGAGAAGCAGACTGTTCGTGAGGAGAAGGTAGCCCTTGGCGCTGCCTTGGGGAGGCAGCCCGATATCAAGGTATTTGTGAGACCTGGAGGCGGTGAAGGGCCTGCGAACCAGCTGCGCCGAGAGGCCCGCCTCCGCCAGGGCAGGAGGAAAGCACGAAGGCTCATGGCGGCGCCAGGACCGGAGGCCAAGCTGAAGAAGCGTCGTGACCGCCTTGAGCGTCTTTGAGGCGATGGCGGAGGCGAGGAAGGTCGAGCTGGATGCCAAGCGCGGGTTCTTGCCGAGATCGTGGCCTTCATGGATATGGAAGTGAAGGCTCGGCGCCTTCTTGAGGAGCTTTATGATGGCGATGCGGAGGTCCAGCGGCGGTGAAGGGCGGCCCCCATAAGCTGCTTCCTTCTGATTCGTGCTCTTGAAGATGTCTCCCTTGGTCTTGGCCCCCACGAGGGTGAGGAGCGCGTCTTGTCTTCTGCGGCAGCGTGGATCCTTACCCACATCTATCTTCACGATCCCAGCGTCGACATGGACCTTTCTTGGAACCGGCAAGCGAGCATGCAGCTGCCGCTGCCGAGGCTATGAAGGGTGTGCGGAGGCTCTGTCGGGAAGTTCGGGCCTTGACACCAAGCTGAAGCGGTACTGGTCCTGCTGCTTCACGGCGAGCCCTCTAGCGCTGCTCCACCACCCGACAAGTGACTCCGTTGTGGCTCCTGTCTTGCTTTTAGTTCTGCCGTGTATCATGCCTCGGGAGGCGTTTAAACTGCGTTTGGTATTGCGATAACGATGTGGACTGTAATATTTGCTTTTGAATTCCTTGAAATTTGTGCTTCCTACTTGCTTATGTTCTCGCGCCGGCGAGCCATTGTGCCTCTCGGCCGCCCGTTAGCCCGACCGGAAGCAGGGGCGGGACCAAGGAGTGAGGGGCTACGTGACAAGTTAGGCTCTGAGTCGCGATGCCGGGAGTCCCCATAAGCGCCACGAACATCAAGTAGGGAGTGAGGCAGAAGCGGACCCACCGTTCTCGTCTGCGAGCCCGGTAGCGCATACCTCAACCGTCATTAGCCTTCCGGGACTAAGGGGTGAGGGCTACGTGACGAGTTAGGCTCCTGAGTCGCGATGCTCAGGAGTCCCCTTGAGCGCTCAAGCGGCATGCGTACCTTAGCTCCGCTTCCGGGGAGTAGCGTCGCGATGAACCAGGCGAGGGGCTGGCTGGGTAGCGTCGTCTGCAGGCGTGACGAGGCGCAGCCCGTGCCGCCCCTCGTGCGGCGCTCCGAGGGAGGCGCAGCGAGGCTAGGCACTGAGCTGCTGGGCTCCACGAGGTTGATGCGACCGGAGGCCACCTCGGTTGTTTATCACCAGGTAGAGACATGGCTTCCGCATGCGTCTGGGCATAGCCGCTCCTCGGCGGTGTCGTCGAACAGCGAACATGGTGCTTCCTTTGGAGCGTGAGAGGGCTCCCCTCGAGAGGAGCCCAGGCGTATCAGCCCCCTGCGACACATGGCTGGCATGGTAGGGCTGGGCGAGGTGTCTGAGCACCCGTGAGCAGTAGCAGGACTCCACGAGGCCCTACCTCAAGCGGAGTTACGCTGGCTCTGGGCCTTATCTTGAGTGTGTTCCTGCGATTTGGCGGATGCGGTGCTCTCGTCTTGGTCCCGGCTCTCGGGCTGGTCTCGGCCGTCGCTGGCAAGCAGTCCGCGATGCCATGGACAAGACCGGAGGTGAGGGCGGAGGCGGTAGGAGCCACGAGTCGCGATGCTCGGGCCCCTTTAGCGCACAAGCTAGGTTATATGACACAACTCGTCCTCGGGTCGGCTCGGGCTGGTCTCAGCCGTCATCGGCAAGCCGGATCAGCGATGCCATGGACAAGACCGAGAGGTGAGGGCGGAGAGCGGTAGGAGCCACAGTCGCGATGCTCGGGCCCCCCCCTTTAGCGCAAGTTGGGTCGAGCCGCAGCAACTCGTCCTCGGGTCCGGCTCTCGGGCTGGTCTCTACCGTCATTGGCAAGCCGGTCGCGATGCCATGGACCAGACCACCGGTGAGGACCGGAGAGCGGTAGGAGCCACATGGTAGCGATGCTCAGGGCACCCCCTTTAGCAGCGCAAAGCTGGATTGGATAGCGAAACTCGTCGTCGGGTCCGGCTCTCGGGCTGGTCTCGACCGTCGGGCAAGCCAGGTCGCAATGCCATGGACAAGACCAGAGGTGAGGGCGGAGAGCGGTGGGAGCCACTGAGTCGCGATGCTCGGGCACCCCCTTTAACGCGTGCAAGATTTCGCCACCGGAAAGAGGCATCAAATAACAAGCATCGTGGAGCGAGCATAATCCTAAGGAAAACATGAGGGATACATGCTGGGGTGGCCCTAACGGCTTGGGGATGATGCATCCCGGCGCCCCTAACAGGATAGGCTAACGACATGAAATAAAGGGATACATGCAGAGGGCCGGACCCATGCGGCACAGGAATATCTGCGCCTGAAGGCGCTCCCGGCGGAAATAAACTTAAAGATGTCACTGGTGATGTTGGGGATCAAGGGTTGTTGATGTGGCAGACTGCATGTGGGCTGCGGGAGCCGATCCTCACGAGCCCCAGTCCGGGGCCTCGGGAGGCTCCGGGCGCTGGCGGCTCCTCATGGGCCATCTCCATCTCCGCGGGGCTGCTGGCGTGCGACCTCTTGAGCCTCGGGATGGTCCTCATGAGGCCGGTGGTATCGCGGCAGCGCATTTGGCGAGCCATAAGGCATGCGTGCGTGGCTCAATGGGGCGGACCCTACATAGCGTCCCACTCGCGAGGTCTAAAGGCGCTCTTGAGATGCGGCTTGGTTGAGCCCTGGTAAGTCGATGTAGGCGCGCAGCCCACCATCCTCGCTGGATGGGGGCCACAGCCAGGCGGCGGCTGCCCCTCATGACCCTTGACTCTGTAGCTCTGAATGGCCTTGGCGATGAACTCTTGAGGTTACTGTCCTCCTGGTCTTGCTCCGGCTTGCAGGAAGCGTGCTTGGCAAACACGCCTCCACGTGGTGCCCAAGCGCCTCCCTCGAGACCTTGGCGAGGTCGGCGGCCCTCAGGGAGAGCCCGAGCCCTGCTTCGAGGAGGCGCCGCGCCTTTCCTATGCAATGGAAGGAGGCTCCCCCTGGCCTGGTGCGGACCGTGAGGGGCCAGTCTCTTGAAGAGCCGGGCCGGTCGATGTCTTCTTCTTCTTGGGTGCTGCCTCGGGAGGCATCCTGCTGCTGTGGTCTGGGTCTTCCAGCGATGCGGCCTGAAAAGCTCGCTCCAGGGAGCACACTGCATCTCTCTCTTCATAGGGCACCATGATGACTCTGCCGCTTCCTGGCATCTTGAGGATGTTGTAGCCATGGTGGAGTTCTGACCATGAATTTAATACGCTGGGTACCCGAGGATGGCATTGTGCGGCTGTGGCGAATGTGAGCGACGTCGAAGTCGATGAGCTCGGTGTGGTAGTTGTCGCGGGCCCCAAAGGTGACAGGAAGGCGGACCTGCCCGATCGGGACCGTGGAGCCGTCGATGACTCCGGAGAAAGGCTTGGTTGGCTGAAGCTGACTGTAAGGCACTTGAAGATTGTTGAATGTCTCCACCGACAGGATGTTCAGCCCTGCTCCGCCGTCGATGAGGGTCTTGGTGACCAGCACGTTGCTGATGATTGAGGAGCAAAGCATCGGGAGGACTCCGGCTGTGGCTGCGCACTTGAGCTGATCCGCTGAGCTCAACGTGTTGGCGCACGCCGACCACCTGAGAGGGCGCGTGGACTCGAGCTTGGGGAGGACTGCATTCACTTCACGCGGCTAACTGCTTGAAGATGCGGTGAGAGGTGGGGCTTGAGCTCCGCCCGGGATGGAAGCGATCGCCGCGCTTCTGGAAGCCCCAGCCCCTCGTCGATGGCGGTCTTGATTCTCCTTGGCGGCGGTGGCAGCGGAGGAGGCCTGCGTTCCCTGCGAGGCGATCCTCGTGAGCTGATCCTCGGCCCCCCTCGAGGTGGGTTTTGCCAGCGGTCCTCACGAGGTTGGTCGCGCCACCCTTGGCGCGGGCCATGATCCAATAGCGTCTGCATTCCTTCCTCCTCCTCGGCCGTAGCCCGGTCGCTGCGCTGGGCGTCTGCCGACCTTCCTCAAGCCTGGCCGAAGCTCTTGACATTCATTGGTTTTGTGGGTGTGGAAGTCGTGGTACCCGCAGTACCGGCTGCCCTTAGAGGACTCTGGCTGATCTCTACCTCGCTTGGTGTCTGGTTCGGCCGCGAACACGGCAGCCCCTTTGCGCTTCCGTCCTTCGCCTTGGACTTCTTCTCTTCGGGATCCGGCAGCAACTCGAGGAGGAGGCGCCCTCCGCAGCCTGGCGCGCTTGGTCGCCAAGTTGAACAGCTCGAGGAGGTGCACAGATCTTCATGCATCGCCAGCTCCTCCTTCATCTTGGCGTCGCGCGCGCCGTCGGAGAAAGCGAGATGATGGCCTCCTCCGTTACCACAGGGATCTTGAGGCAGCGTTGTTGAGCGCTGGATGTACTTTTGCGGGGTTTCCCGGCTGCTGCTTGATCCGGCGCATGTCGCTCACGGCGGGTGGCGGTCGCGTACCTTGGAAGTTGGCGATGAAGCGGAGTGCGCATCTCGGCCCGAAGAAGAGATCGTGCACAGGGCCAGATCAGGAGCAGTGCGAGCTCCGTCCTTGGCGCCATGGGAAACCAGTTCGCCATGACCGTTTCGTCCCGTTGGCAGCCTCGATGCCCAGCTCGTGGCTGGAGGAACTCCGTAAATCAGCCGTGCCGTCATAAGCGTGAGGCAGGTCGGCTTGAACTTGGCGGGCCTACGCGACGCTGCGCAGCTTCGGTGGTGGCGCGGCAGCCCGCCCGTGGCAGCGAGGGGCCTTGGGCGACGAAGAGCTTGGTATTGCAGGCCTCCCTGCGCGCGGCTGGGGCAGCGCAGGGTCTTGCGTCTTTGGAGCGGGGCGCTCGGGCAGCTTCTTCTTGAGCGAACTTCTTGGCAGCTCTGCTCTTGCCG
The DNA here is from genome assembly GCA_021605205.1 of Aegilops longissima. Lineage (NCBI taxonomy): Eukaryota > Viridiplantae > Streptophyta > Magnoliopsida > Poales > Poaceae > Aegilops > Aegilops longissima. Next base: position 12,522 of record JAHIAM010001871.1, read on the forward strand.
TGCGGCACTGCTGAGCAGGTTCCACCTGGGGCCGCGCCTTGGGGCCCGGGCGCCATCTTGAGGAGGAGGCAGTTGAGCGCCCGGGAGCTTCATCGCCCAGCGAAGCGGCGGGTGCGGTGTGGCGAGACGGACGGGCGAGGTCGCCCTCGCAGCGCGGACGAGCTCGGCGGCGGTCGAGCCATTCTTCGTGAGACGTCGTCGACGGGCGGTAGCGCAGGAGCTTGTTGGCGCGATGAGTGCAGCTTCGGGCCTCCATGGCAGCGCTGAAGGCGCGTGGCGAAGAACCAGCGGGTGGCGGCGTGGCGGTGCGGCCGTCCCCCTCATGGACGGAGTCTTTGGGGCGGCGCTTGCTGCTCATTCCCGCCGGGCGGTGGCGGCGTTGACAGGAGGTGACGAGGCAGCGAGGGCGCCGCCGGGAACCGTCTGGGGCGACATGGGAAGCGGCGGCTCGGCGCTCGGCGCGGCCAGCGGCGTCAAACATAGTTGCGGTGGTCGGGAAGAAACGAAGCGATTTAAAGGAAGATTCCGACGCACCCCTACCTGGCGCGCCAAATGTCGGATTTCGGGTTCCGGCAGACCCTTGAGGTTCGAACCCTGGGGTGCACGCGGAGATCCAACCCTCCACCATCTCGTACCTCGCCGAATCACAGGGACCTAAACTACTAGCAAGAACAACACAAGAGACGCAAGATTTATACTAGTTCGGGCCACCGTTGTGGTGTAATACCCTACTCTAGTTTGTGGTGTGGTGGATTGCCTCTGGGGCTGATGAAGAACAGTACAGGGAAGAACAGCCTCACGAGGGTCTATTCTTGGTGGGTGTGATGAACTGCTAAGTGGTGTCCTCTCGCTCTAGCTTGAGGATCGGGTCTCTATCTCTCTCTCTGGATTCCAAAATGCCCACTCCTCCTCTCCGTGTCCCCCCTACCATGGTGGCTAGCTCTACTTATATAGACGAAGGCCCTAGGCCTCTTCCCAAATATTGAGCGGGAAGGGCGCCAACAATTAGCCATTTGAAGGGAACAGCGGTACACTTATCCACGACTAAAGTTGGTCCTCGCTTTGCCAAAGGCTCTGGTGATGACGCTTTGCTTGGGCTCCACGATGACTCCCTTCCAGCCGTTGGGGCTGGTCTTGGTCTTGTTACACGAAGCGGATGCCTTTGCTTGATGCTCTCGCTGCGCTTGCTCCCTTTGGACCAAAGAGGAAAGGAGGGCAGCTGGCTTGGCTGGCGCCCGATTGGCGCCCTTGGTCATCATGGCTTGCATCACGGGCACCTCGCGAGGTACCCGCCTGAACTCTCTGCCTCCTCATGAGCCCGACTGACGAGGCCGCGCTGAGGAAGCTCCTGGTAAATCCGCCCATGAGGCTCAGCCCCTCGAGGTCTTGAGCTTACATTGATGAAGATGGGCTGTCACAGGCCTCCTTTGAGCCACGCCGCGAGTCATTTGGCGAGCAAGTCTGGGGACCCCGTTCCCAGAGCAGCCTCTGATTCTTACCTATGCATCAAAACCACAGCGATAGTTTGTCAAGTTGGTGCTGTTTGAACCTTCGCAAGGGTAGGCATAGCCACACTCAGTTCAACTAAAGTTGAGAAAGCGACACCGCCCGAGCCACACGTGTGCAAAGCACGTCGGTAGAACCACTCTCGGCGTAGCGTCTGGCGTAATGTTGGTCCGGGCGCTTCATCCAACAATACCTCGAACCAAAGTATGACATCTTTGGTAAGCATTATGACTTATATCGCCCACAACTCACTTGTTTCTACTCGTGCATATAACATCAACGCATAAAACCAGGCTCGGATGCCACGGTTGGGGAGCGTAGTAATTTCAAAAAATTCCCTCGCACACGCAAGATCATGGTGATGCATAGCAAGGAGAGGGGAGAGTGTTGTCCACGTACCCTCGTAGACCGAAAGCGGAAGCATTAGCACAACGCGGTTGATGTAGTCGTACGTCTTCACGATCCGACCGATCAAGTACCGAACGTACGGCACCTCTGAGTTCAGCACACGTTCAGCCCGACGACGTCCCTCGAACTCCGATCCAGCCGAGTGTTGAGGGAGAGTTTCATCAGCCCGACGGCGTGGTGACGATGTTGATGTTCTACCGACGCAGGGCTTCGCTAAGCACCGCTTCTGATGTGTCGAGGTGGACTATGGTGGAGGGTGCACCGCTACAGCTAAGAGATCAATGATCAATTGTTGTGTCTTTGGGGTGCCTCCTGCCCCGTATATAAAGGAGCAAGGGGAGGCGGCCGGCCCTCTATGGCGCGCCCCAAGAGGGAATCCTACTAGGACTCCAAGTCCTAGTAGGTTTCCACCAAAAGGGAGAGAGGGGGAAGGAAGGAGAGGGAGAGGGAGAAGGAAAGGGGGGCGCCGCCCCCCCTTCCTTGTCTAATTCGGACTCAAGGGGAGGGGGTGCGCGGCTTGCCCTGGCCACCCCTCTCTCTCTCTCCACTAAGGCTCATCGAGGCCCATTAGTTCCCCCGGGGGTTCCGATAACCCTCCGGCACTCCGGTTTTATCCAAACTTCTCCGGAACACTTCAGGTGTCCGAATATAGCCGTCCAATATATCAATCTTTATGTATCGACCATTTCGAAACTCCTCGTCATGTCCGTGATCACATCCGGGACTCCGAACAACCTTCGGTACATCAAAACACATAAACTCATAATAAAACAGTCATCGTAACGTTAAGCGTGCGGACCCTACGGGTTCGAGAACTATGTAGACATGACCGAGACACGTCTCCGGTCAATAACCAATAGCGAACCTGGATGCTCATATTGGCTCCCACATGTTCTACGAAGATCTTTATCGGTCAGACCACATAACAACATACATTGTTCCCTTTGTCATCGGTATGTTACTTGCCCGAGATTCGATCGTCGGTATCTCAATACCTAATTCAATCTCGTTACCGGCAAGTCTCTTTACTCGTTCCGTAATACATCATGCTGCAACAAACTCATTAGTTGCAATGCTTCAAGGCTTAAGTAATGTGCATTACCGAGATGGCCCAAAGATACCTCTCCGACAATCGGAGTGACAAATCCTAATCTCGAAATACGCCAATCCAACAAGTACCTTCGGAGACACCTGTAGAGAACCTTTATAATCACCCAGTTACGTTGTGACGTTTGGTAGCACACAAAGTGTTCCTCGAGTAAACGGGAGTTGCATAATCTCATAGTCATAGGAACATGTATAAGTCATGAAGAAAGTAATAGCAACATACTAAACGATCGTGTGCTAAGCTAACAAAATGGGTCATGTCAATCAAATCATTCTCCTAATGATGTGATCCCGTTAATCAAATAACAACTCATGTCTATGGTTAGGAAACATAACCATCTTTGATTAATGAGCTAGTCAAGTAGAGGCATACTAGTGACACTCAGTTTGTCTATGTATTCACACATGTATTATGTTTCCGGTTAATACAATTCTAGCATGAATAATAAACATTTATCATGATATAAGGAAATAAATAATAACTTTATTATTGCCTCTAGGGCATATTTCCTTCAGCAGGAGCATGCGGCACGACCGACGCTGCTTTGGGCGGCTGGAGCAAGAAGACCAGAGGTTGAAGAAGCACTATGGCCATTGGATGGACATCGTATGGTCACTGGAGCTAGAATCATTCATATTGACTAAAGTTGACAAAGGCCCCCCGTCCCAGTCAACTTAGTAGGCCCACAAGTCAGCCTCCCATCATGGTGGGTCCTAGCTAGCAGGGGGAGTATTAATTTTTGTGTGCGTAATATGGAGGCACTTCCGGTGGGTCCGAGCTGACAGCGGGAGGGGGGGGACTTTTTTTGCGAAATACGCTGGCCCATCTAGTGGGTCCCAGCAGTCGGGGGGAAACGTTTTTTCGCAAAATAAGGTGGCCCGTCCGTGGAGTCCCTATTGTCGGTGGAGGAATAATTATTTTATGGCGTAATAAGGAGGCACTTCCTTGCGGCCGCTGGACCCGGTATCAGCCTCTCCGTCTGATACTCTTCCGATGGAAGTTGGTCATTGACCACGTTGACCACGCCGCACCAAAGAGCACCGGGCGGTGGTGCGGACGACAGTGAGGCCTAGGAAGGGGACGACGGGCCGGGAAGACGCAGCAGTGGAAGCCAGCGGAGAGGAGTCTGAGGTTCACTTGGTTCGGCTGCGATGTGAGGCTACCATCGCCGCAGAATAACAGGGTGTGGGTGAGTAGAGGATGGCTGGCAGCGGTGGGAGTAGTGCAGGCGGTGAGGCCTCCGCGGCATCACACCCGACCACGGGAGGCAGAGCACGCGACACAACCGGTATTGCTTTGGGCGTTTGGAGCAAGAAGACCGGAGGTTGAAGAAGCACTATGGCCGTTGGATGGACATCGTACGATCACTTCAGCTAGAATCATTTATATTGACTAAGTTGACAAAGCCCTTGGTACGCGTCAACTTAGTAGGCCCACAGCTCGGATTTGGCAGATAACATATAGCCCATTTGCGATTTGTAAGAATGTACAACCCATTTTTTAATTCTAATGGAACTTACTACAACCCATTTACAGTTTGTTAAAAGTACAGCCCAACTTCTAGCTAGGATAACGATTAATAATTTCAAACAACCGCTCAAAACAGAATAAAAAAAATTCCCTCATTTTGATGGGATCCGAAATATTTTTATCCGAAATTTCTAGTCAGGTTAAATATGATTTCAAAATAAAGTTGTATTACGTTAAAATCCAACGAAATATTGCGCGCGCAACAAGTAATGAAATTAAAATTTTCAAATTCCAAAAATAATATATTTTTCAAACTAATTACGTGTTTGGTGCATAGTAACTGTCCAGTTATTATAATTACGTCCCATTTATTATTTCTTAAAGTCCATTTTCTTGTTAAGCCTAATGCATACCTCCTAGGAAAGTTTGCAGCCCAGCGGGGCGGAGAATAACAAGTTGACCCGGATATTGTGTACAACTGTCGGCCCAGTTGCATTGCTGATGTTGAAACGAAAGGCCTGTGTAGTACAGTACAACCTAACATGGTTACTCACCCACATTCAGCGACGCCGGAAAGGCCCAAACAAGGCTTCTGTACAACTTTTTGAAGTCACTGAGCTCAATTAATAACTTAAGAAAAAAGTTAGATTACAGTGGAACCTAATTAAAAGCTATCACGAGCAAATAAATAATTCAACGGGTCCCACTTGTGCGTGTGCGCGTGTGTGTGCAAGTGCGCGTGTGTGTGTGTGTGTGAGAGAGAGAGAGACCCATCGGTCGATGCTCGTAAATACATCTTTCAGCCATATGCATTGCTGATGCTCAGTAAAAACTTATATAGTTGACACAATCATATGGAACATCATAGCACACTAAACTTGCATACAAAAATTTCACGCAGGCGGCACAATCAGGAAGGAAGCAGTGGATCGCTACGTGAAGGGCTATGCTGAAACCAACAAATTCGTACATAACGGTTCATCGTCTTTATCAATGACGGGGAAATATCTTGAATGTTGTGCAAAGAAAACAGACAGACAACACAATAAGTTCTGCTAGCACATTAAGTTGACGTACAGCCCTTTTTAAAAAAAGTTCATGTACAAAATTAGAACAGGTCACAATCAAATGTATTGGCATATAAGTGCTTCACACCCATAGCTTGGATTTAGCTAGCTTCTGACAAGATTCAGTTGTTACCTCAAATTAGAGCACATCCAGGCAGCCAGCCCTGCCTCTTCTCCCAAAGAAGCAGTGGCCTCCGCCGCGCGATGGAGTAGGCCGTGTGCCATCCATCGTTCCAAGCAACACGGGGAAAGTCTGACGTTGACTCCTGTAATGAACGTCGTCGACGGACCCTGGCACCAGCGGCGGCGGCAGGACTTCGATTGATGGATTGACCACTTCTTCGACATGCACGAACACTCGATACAGGTACATACCTAACATGGTCCGCGGCGGCCTTGGTGGCGACGAATAGTACAACCCCGGTTCTTGCACCGGTATCTCAACACCAATCACCTTCGGTATGGTGGACGGCTTCATCATCCATGCCATAACCGTCAGAGCCCAGCTATCTGGAGGAACAAACATACTTATGAGCTCACCTCCAAGGTCGTTGATAAGCTCGTTCATGGACTCGCTGTTCCAAGCACGTTGAGGCATGCCGTGGAAGGTAAGCTTTGTTAAAAACTCAAGCTTAGAGGGCACCGAGCCCCATCCTGGGTGCCACCGATCAAAGCTCACAAGCGCGCCATCGCAGAACAAACGCTGGGAAGATTTGAACACCTGCACGCTGCGGTCGAAAGTTGTCGGAACACGACGAAGAAATCAGCGGTGGCGGACAGACTTGACGAGCAAGTCACTTATTTGGATGCCGTGCGCAATGCCAAGAGCTTTGACAAGGTCGTCCGGCGAGATGGGAGGCGATCGCCGTTGATGGTTACGATCAGCACTTTGCCGACAAACTGGTCGTCAAGCGCCCGCCATGCCTTTGTTGAGCGGCCGACGCAGCGGACCGAAGGCAGGGACGGACCTCGGGATCTCCGCCGGAGATCCGCGTTATTGGCGACATGATAGTGTGCTTGAGTACAGGGAGTACATGAGAAGGATTTGGGGGCTGGGTAGGAATCGAGATTCGAGAGGTGGGGGAGGCGGAGGCGGGGATGAAAAGGTAGCATGAATTTGAGCAGCGCTAATATGCTCTCGGTAGCAAGAAGCGCACGAAAAACAGTGTGGCGCCCACATGTCGGCCTAAAGTCCTTATTCTTTCTTTTTGGAGAGCCGGCCTTTTTTTTCAGGATCTTTTGAGAGCCCGGCCCGAGAGTCATAATTGACCTGTTTGGCATTGCGTTACTACTCGGCCCATATTCAACGACACCTCCTTTGGCCCAAACAAGTGTACATCATCGAAAAGACACTAAGCTCAAATTATATAACTTGAAAAAGGAGATATACTCTGAACCTTTGGAGAATGGTGATGCCCTCATTTAGCCCACAAGTAGTTGAGACAATAAACAGTTGAAACAACGATATATACAACATTCAAACAACGACTAGTGACTACTCTGACATAAACAACAAGACATGATAGTTCATAAGAAGTCTTGCTACACCACCAAAACGCACCCATCTGCAGCGCTCAGACTCTCGTGATCCAGACGAGAATGACATTCTAAACAGAAGCAACTATTACATAGTAAGAGTGACATAGATGAGTGTCGGATCACGGGTTCCGACAGACCCTTAAGGTTCGAACTCTGGGGTGCGCGCGGAGATCCAACCCTCCACCGTCTCGTACCTCGCCGAATCGTAGGGATCTAAACTACTAACAAGAACAACACAAGAGACGCAAGATTTATACTAGTTCGGGCCACCGTTGTGGTGCAATACCCTACTCTAGTTTGTGGTGTGTGGATTGCCTCTGGGGCCGACAAAGAACAGTACAGGGAAGAACAGCCTCGCGAGAGTCTGTTCTTGGTGGGTGTGATGAACTACTAAGTGGTGCCCCGTCGCTCTAGCTTGAGGAGCGGGTTTCTCTCTCTCTCTGGATTCCGACTGCTCGATCCGATCGTCCTCCTCCTCTGAGTGCGGCTACCCCTATTTATAAGCGAAGGCCCTGGGCCTCTTCCCAAATATTGAGCGGGAAGGGCTCTGGTGATGACGCCCGCTTGGGCTCCACGATGACTGCATTCCAGCCGTTGGGGCTGGTCTTGGTCTTGTTGCACCAAAACTGGTGCCTTTACGATGCCCTTGCTCGCTCGCCCCTTTGCACCAAAGAGGAAAGGAGGGCGCTGCGCAGGCTGGCGCCGGCCAAGCGCCCTTGGTCGTCATGGCTTACGTCCACGGGCACCTCGCGAGGCACCCGCCTTGAACTCTCCGCCTCCTCGTGAGCCAGCTGGAGGCCGTGCTGAGGAAGCTCTTGGTCGTCCGCCCAGCAATCTCTGGCCCCTCGCGAGGTCTTGAGCTTGTGTTGATGAAGATGGGCCGTCTGGGCCTCCTTTGAGCCACGCCGCGGGCGCCGGCGAGCAAGTCTGGGGACCCCATTCCAGGAACGCCGCCAGTAGCCCCGGGGCCACGCAGCGCCCGGACTTGGCGTGCGAGAGGCGAAGGGCAAGTCTGAGCGTCATGGGCCCCTAACAGCCTGCGGCCTTGGGTGCCGCGTGGCGGTTGATTGGACGTGGGCGCACCGCATCCCCCACGACGCCTTGGTAACTGCCCGGATTTGACATGTCCTTTCATGCAGAGTTGGGCATGATGATTGGTGATCGTGGAGGCCCGGCGGTTGGCCTCCGCCAGACTATATCGTCGGAACGGCGTCGCGCTCCTCCAGTCCATCATACGCTTCTTCTTCCTCGTCTCGTCTGGTTGCCATGGCTCCGATCCACGGTTCTCCAGGGGAAGAAAAGGGAAAGGCTCCTCAAGAGGATCTGACCCGCCCCCCAAAAAGCGGCTTGCCCTCTAGTGTCGAGGCAGGAGGCCTTGAGAGCGCCCGTGCCCTGGTGCGTGCTACCGCCACCAGGTTTCCTCTTCCCTTATGCAGCGTGGATTGGTGGCCTGAAGGAGGCGGCGCTGGGCGCCACGGCGGCGCCGTCGGCAACGCCGGCGAGTCCGCGAGGTGTCGTCTTCCCCACAGAGTCACGCCGAGGTTCTGCTGAGGAATTCGTGCTCAGCGTCGCCGCGCCTCCTAAGTCTTGGATCCGACTTCCTTCCTTCTTCGCCTCCGTCGTCCGTGAAGGCCCCTGGGACTCTGGCTGCAGCACGCCCGGCTGCGGGCGCCTCCCTTGACCGAGGCGGAAGGTCGCATGATAGTTGCCAGGCGAGGTCTTCATGACTCGTGGTGGGCGAGATTGCCCGGGTTTGCAGGGGACGGCGCCCTCACGATCCACAGAGTCTGCGGCGCTTCGGTGATGTCCTTCAAGCTCTTCGACGGAGGGTCGCTGGCTGGAAGTGCTGCCCGGAGAGGTGGTCGGGGTTCTCTTGTGGTGAGGCAGAGGTCAACCGCCCGCTCCTTGGCAGCTTCGGCAGCGAAAGGCGCGGGGATCAGCGACTCCGAGCTCTTCGCGACACGAGAGCGGCGGCGACAGCTCTGAGCCCCGAGCCTGCGCCGCTTCGAAGCGAGGCGAGCTCGTCAGTCATCACCGCCCACGACCTGGATGGGGTTGGCTCCGGACGGGTGGCCCTTGTTGATGATGGCGTCCGCGCGGTGGTCCCCAGTAGATAGGACTCCTTAGGATTCGCATCTTTTGTTCTGCGAAGAGCCAGAATGTACCCAGCGAGGGCTTGTAAGATATTTGTAGCCGTTTATCAATATGATCCTTGTTATGAGGCAATGCGGGATGCTCATTCCGTTCTAGCTCGATTCCTTCCTTTCGGACCTCGTGAGGCTTGGTGCTCTGTGCCGGCAGGTCCCGATCCCCAGGCGGCGGCTTCAGCCGTCGGCTGGTATGCCAGTCGCGATGCCGTGGCCAAGGCCGGGGAGGTGGCGGCTGAGGTCGGTGAAACCTCTGAGTCCACGATGCTCAGGGGTCCCCTTGGTGCTCAAGTAGCCATCATTGGTGAGAAAGGAGAGCCACGTTGCTAACACGGGTTGCATTGAGTGCGAGGATGGTGTTGCGATGACTAGTGTGTCCGGTGACTTATCTCGAGGTTAGGGCGATGCTTCTGGCGGGCGCTAGGTCCGTGCCTGGTGGGCGAGATTGCGTGGCGAGTCGTTCCTTGCTCCTTGGAGGGGCCCTGCAGGTTCACCACAAAGGGAACAAGAGCTCGCCAAGGCGATTATTAGTCTTGCCGTTAGTTGCTTTGGAGCGCGCGAGAGGCCTCGCGAGGTGTGTCGGGGCACTCGTGAGTCGTGCTGGACTCACGAGGCCCCTACCTCAAAGCGGGTTGCTGGCTGGCTCTGGCCTTATCTTGAGTGTGTTCTGCAAAAATGGCTAGATGCCGGTGCTCTGCGTCTTGGTCCCGGCTCTCGGGCTGGTCTCTACCGTCGGCTGGCAAGCCAGTCGCGATGCCATGGACAAGACCAGAGGGTGAGGGCGGAGAGGCGGTAGGAGCCACGAGTCGCGATGCTCGAGGCACCCCCTTTAGCAGCATAAGCGAGTTAGATGACACAACTCGTCCTCGGGTCCCAGCTCTCGGGCTGGTCTCTACTGGCCGGCAAGCCAGGTCGCGATGCCATGGACAAGACCAGAGGGTGAGGGCGGAGATCGGTAGGAGCCCTGAGTCGCGATGCTCAGGCACGCCCCCTTTAACGCGCAAGCTGGATTGGATGACGAAACTCTACGTCCTCGGGTCCCGGCTCCCGGGCTTGTCTCTACCATCGCTGGCAAGCCAGGTCGCGATGCCATGGACAAGACCAGAGGGTGAGGGCTGGAGAGCCGGTAGGAGCCCTGAGTCGCGATGCTCGGGCACCCCCTTTAACGTGCAAGATTTTGCCACCCGGAGAAGGCACCAAATAACAAGCATGGTGGAGCATAATCCTAAGGAAAGCATGAAGGATACATGCCGTTGGGGTGGCCCGGCGGCTTGGGGATGATGCAGCCCAGGCGCCCCAACGAGGTAAGCTAAGGATATGAAATAAAGGGATACATGCAGCGAGGATGGACCACATGACACAGGAATAATCTGACCTGAAGGCGCCCCAGCCGGAAATAAAACTTAAAGATGTCACTGGTGATGTTGGGGATGAAGGGTTGTTGATGTAGCAGACTAGGTGGGCTGCGGGAGCCGATCCTCACGGCCCCTGGGCTCGGGGCCTCGGGAGGCTCGGAGGCTGGCGGCCCTCACGGGCCATCTCCATCTCCGCCGAGGGCTGCGGCGTGCGACCTCTTGAGCCTCGGGATGGTCCTCATGAGGCAGCTGGTGTCCAGCAGCCGCATTTGGCAGCCATAAGGCATGCGTCACGTGGCTGTGGGCGGGCCCTCTGGCGTCCCACTCGCGAGGCAGAGGCACTCTTGAGATGCGGCTCGGTTGAGCCACGAGTGCGTCGATGTGGCGCGCAGCCCACCATCCTCGCATGGATGGGGGGCCACAGTGACAGCGGGCGGCTGCCCCTCATGACCCTTGACTCCTGTAGCTCTGAATGGCCTGGCGATGAACTCTTGAGGTTCTGTTCTCCTGGTCTTGCTCACCTTGCTATGGAAGCGTGCTTGAAACACGCCTCCACGTGGTGCCCAAGCGCCTCCTCGAGACCTTGGCGAGGTCGGTGGCCCTCCGTGGGAGAGCCCCGAGCCCTGCCTGAGGAGGCGCCAGGCGCGCTTCCTATGCAATGGAAGGAGGCTCCCCTGGCCCGGCCAGCGGGCCCGAGAACTGTCTCTTGATGAGCCGGGCCAGCCAATGTCTTCTTCTTCTTGGGTGCTGCCTCGGGAGGCGTCCCTGCCTGTAGTGCAGGTCTTCCAGCGATGCGGCTGGCTCGCTCAAGGAGCTGCTGCATCTCTCTCTTCGGGGCACCGTGATGACCCCGCCGCTTCTGGCATCTTGAGGATGTTGTAGCCATGGTGGGTCACGGCCATGAACAGCCAATGCTGGGTACCGAGGATGGCGTTGTCTGGTGAAGCGAATGTGGCGACATGTCGAAGTCGATGAGCTCGGTGTAGTAGTTGTGTCGCGGGCCCCGAAGGTGGCGGGAAGGCGGACCTGCCCGATCGGGACCGTGGAGCCGTCGGTGACTCGGAGAAGGGCTTGGTTGGCTGAAGGCTGGCTGTAGGGCACTTGAAGATTGTTGAAGGTCTCCACGGACGGGGCGTTGAGCCCTGCTCCGCCGTCGATGAGGTCTTGGTGACCAGCACGTTCGCGATGATTGGGGAGCAAAGCATTGGGAGGACTCCGGCTGTGGCTGCGCACTTGGCTGATCCGCTGAGCTGAGCGTGATGGCGCGCGCCGACCACTGAGAGGGCGCGTGGTCTCGAGCATGGGAGGACTGCATTCACTTCACGGGCGAACTTCTTGAAGATGCGGTGGGAGGTGGGGCTTGGGCTCCGCCGGGATGCTGAGCGATCGCGCTTCTCGGAAGCCCCAGCCCCTAAATCGATGGCGGTCTTGATTCTCCTTGGTGGCGGCGGCAGCTGAGAGGAGGCATATGTTCCCTTGGACGATCCTCACGAGGCTGATCCCTCCGGCCCCCTCGCGAGTGGGTCTTGCCAGTGATCCTCATGAGGTTGGCCGCCACCCTTGGCGCGGGCCATGTCTTCCAGCGCCCCTGCATTTCTTCCTCCTCCTCGGCCGTAGCCAGTCGCTGCGCTCGGGCGTCTGCCGACCCTTCCCCGTGCACGGCCCGGGCTCTTGACATTCATTGGTGTAGTGGGTGTGGAGGTCGTGGTACCTGCGATGACGGCTGCCGTTGGAAGACTCAAGCTAATCTCGCCCGCTTGGTATGCGGTTGGCCGCGAGTACAGCAACCCCTTGAGCTTCGTCCTTGGCCTTGGACTTCTTCTCTTTGGGATCCGCGGTTGGCAGCTCGAGGAGGAGAGGTGCCCCTCCTCGATACTGCGCGCGCCAGTCGCCAAGTTGAACATCTCGAGGGAGGTGCGAGATCTTCATGCATCGTCGGCTCCTCCTTCATCTTGACGTCGCGCCTGGCCGTCGGAGAAAGCAGAGATGATGGCCTCCTCCGTCACCACAGGGATCTTGAGGCGTAGCGTTGTTGAAGCGCTGGATGTAATTTTGGAGGGTTTCCCGGCATTGCTTGATTCTGCGCATGTCGCTCACGGCGGGTGGCGGTCGCGAGTACCTTGGAAGTTGGCGATGAAGCGGGTGCGCATCTCGGCCCGAGAAGAAGCCGTGCACAGGGGCCAGATTGAGAGCAGTGCGGGCTCCGTCCTTGGCGCCATGGGGAAACCAGTTACGCCATGACCTTTTCATCTCCGTTGGCAGCCTCGATGCCCAGCTCGTGAAAGCTGGAGGAACTCCGTAAAGTCTCGCCGTTGCTGTGGAAGGGGGCAGGTCTGGCTTGAACTTGGCGGGCCCGCGACGCCCGCGCAGCTGATGGTGAAGGCTTGGCAGCCCGTCGTGGCATGAGGGGCCTCGACGGCGAAGCTTGGTCTTGCAGGCCTCCACGAGCCTTGGTGAGGCGTGGCAGAGTCTTGGCGTCTTTGGGCGAGGCGCTCGGGCAGCTTCTTGTGGGCGAGAACTTCTTGGCAGCTCTGCTTTTGCAGCGTCGGCGCTGGCGGGCGGGTTCCGCCCGAGCCGCGCGCTTAGGGCCAGGCGCCGTCTTGAGGAGGCGGCTGAGGCGCCCGGGAGCTTCATCGCCAGCGAAGGCGGGTGCGGTGCAGCAAAGCAGACGGCCGAGGTCTCCTCCCGGCAGCTTGAGCGAGCTTCAGCAGCGCAGTGAGCCATTCTTCGTGAACGTCGTCGGCGAGGCGGTAAGCAGGAGTTCGTTGGCGCGATGAGTGCAGCTCGGGCCTCCATGGCGAAGCGAAGCGAAGCGACGAAGAACAGCGGCGGGTGGCGTGGCGTGTGCGGCCGTCCCGCCTCATGGGCCAGGTCTTGGGGCGGCGCTTGCTGCTCGTTCCCGCTTGAACGCTGGCGTCGTTGACAGCTGGTGACGAGGAACAGCGAGGGCGTCCTTGTGCGGGGCGTCGTCTGGCGGCGATGGGAAGCGAGGGCGGCTCGGCGCTCGGCGGCAGCGACCCGGCAGGCGTCGGAACATGGTTGCAATGGTCGGGGAAAAACGGCGACGAAAGGCGATTAAGCGCACCCCTACAGCGGCGCCAAATGTCGGATCACGGGTTAAGGCAGACCCTTAAGGCTCGAACTTTGGGGTGCGGGCGGAGATCAACCCTCCACCGTCTCGTTGCCTCGCCGAATTGCAGGATCTAAACTACTAACAAGAACAACACAAGAGGCAAGATTTATACTAGTTGAGACCACCGTTGTGGTGTAATACCCTACTCTAGTTTGTGTGTGTGTGGATTGCCTCTAGGGCCGGCGAAGAACGATACAGGGAAGAACAGCCTCGCGATGCTTTCTTGGTGGGTGTGATGAACTGCTAAGTGGTGCCCGTCGCTCTAGCTTGAGGCGGGTTTCTCTCTCTCTCTGGATTACGACTGCTCGATCCGATCGTCCTCCTCCTCACGAGTCTGGCTACCCCTATTTCTAGCGAAGGCCCTGGTCCTCTTCCCAAATATTGGTAGGGAAGGGTGCCAACAATTAGCCATTTGAAGGGAACAGCGGGTACACTTATCTGACTAAAGTTGGTCCTCGCTGCCAAAGGCTCTGGTGATGGCGCCGCTTGGGCTCCGATGACTGCATTCAGCCGTTGGGGCTGGTCTTGGTCTTGTTGCAAGCAGGTGCCTTTGCTGATGCCCCTTGCTTGCCCCTTGCACCAAAGAGGAAAGAGGAGGGCGCTGAAAGTGGGCTGGCGGCCATGGCGCCCTTAGTGCGTCATGGCTTCGTCCACGGGCACCTCGCGAGGCACCCGCCTTGAACTCTCCGCCTCCTCGTGAGCCAGCTGTGAGGCCGTGCTGAGAAGCTCTTGGTAATCCCGCACTGCAGTCTCAGCCCCCTCGCGAGGTCTTGAGCTTGTGTTGATGAAGATGGGCCGTCACAGGCCTCCTTTGAAACCCTTCCAGGCAGGCCGCGAGCGAGCAAGTCACAGGGACCCCGTTCCCCGAGCGCCCGACAATGAGGATGACCAAATGACAAGGAATATGCATAACAAAGAAGAACTACCCATCAGAACCAGCAGCAAAGACAACAAAGTCATTGAAGATATGATCCAACACCATCATAATTAGCAGCCCGCTTGGTGACGGTGATCCCGGAGACACGAGGTACTCCACCCTTTTGATGCAACAGCCCAATTACCTATCAACCTAAAGGCTTGAACCACATCACTGCCTGTTGTAATTGAGACATCCAAGGATCAAAGTTAATCCGGATGCCTTTGTCATTCTCACCTTCTTTTGGCTACAGGTTGTATCGTTGACAATCAGGGGAGTTTGCTCCCGAACTCCTAGGGCTCGCCCGTGTGAACCAGATTTTCCATAGCAAGCGAGCCTCTCTGCCATCAAGGTCCTTGCCAATGGTGATCTCCTAGTTAATCGGATAATTGAGTCGAGAAGCAGAGATCAACCAAGGCTGTTTACCGCCTCAACTAAAAAATCCTAAAGGCCCCCCACAAGCTGGTATCCTGCTCATAGGCGTAACAACCATTGTGGGATACTCACGTATTACGGTGCTTGTATATAGTGGGTTTTGCAATATAAATTTTACGGATCATGTGTCGAATGATCATCGATCTTTTACCGTTATGCAGTCGAGCAAGGAACCAGTTGTGCTTCTGTTTTGGCAAAGGTCTTGTGATTACAAAGAAGGCGATAGCTGTAGGGACAACTTTGCATCATATCAAAAGGACAGGCATTGTTAATGTAAGATCAGCATTGTTCAGAGTATGAGTAGGATAATGCAAGAAACAGCATTGATATGTCCCTCCACAGGAACGGGAGGAAAATACAGGGAAATGTATCTTTGGGTTCGAAAATATAGAAGTGCCATGCATGGTTATACTCATGTTATCTGTAATCGATTCTTCACGAGGAAACTACCATGTCATGCATGTTATGTACTCCCTCCGTTCCCAAATATTTGTCTTTCTAGGCATTTCAAATAGACACAACATACGGATGTATGTAAACATATTTTAGAGTGTAGATTCACTCATTTTGCTCAAGTATGTAGTTACTTGTTAAAATCTCTAGAAAGACAAATATTTGGGAACGGAGAATGTACATCATACATCCCACAAACAAATTCTTCAAGGTAACTAACAGACCATGCATTGTTATATACTCGTGTTTCTGTGGGCAATTTTTTTGTGAGGATATTATTCTAGCCATTAATTGCTGAAGGGAGAATATAGGTATGTACACATGGTAAGCATTGCAGGATTTCACTACTTCCAAATATAGAGTTCTCCATATGCACATTTACTTCCCTAATGTATGGTTAGATGAAACCAACAGTGAGGTGCATGTTTCTACATCATGAAAATGAGGTAACTAACATGGCCATTGATACACACTCATATTTAGTAGTAGTATATAGATTACTGTAAAATAAGGATAATATCCATATATTCCTAACCGTTTGACTATTCAGGATATAAATTGGCTGTAATGACATGGTCACAATCGCATGAATTAAATCATTCCAAATATAGCTGATTTACGGCATCTCTAATACATTGCCATAGTTCTACTCAAATTCTGCTCAAACAGGGATATGCCAATCATCACAAAAAGTTCAAACAGTGTCATGGCGTCATCATTAACATGAGATGGAAACAACTTACACGCGCTGTCCCGGCAATACGTGGTGCCATCTGCTTTGTCGATCGCGTAGATGATGCCATTGTGTTCAATAGCATCACAGAAGTGTGTATCAGCTTTGATGATGATACACTGCGAGCCGAGTTGTCTCCAGCTAAAGAAGGCACCGGCGTAAAGATAGGAGAGTCCGCAGTCGAAAAAGGCAATTAGCTTGAAGTCTGCGTAATTTGCATGTCATGTGGGCACTTGGCAGATTACAATCTTCTACAAAACAAGGTCCGTCCAACTGACTTAGTAATCTAGATGACTTGGACCGCGATGGTAATACTCTATATAATCCAATGGAGGAAGGATAATCTCATGGGAGGTTTGGAAGTTCACGAGCACCAACTTTTTACCGTCTTCTCTGAAGGCAACCATCCAGTGGGAGTTCATGCCGACCCAGTAATACCTGCCAAGAAGTTTCGGGCGATGGTGATTGGATCGATGTCGAGGGAAATGATGTACGGCGACCCACTACATACCTGCAAAGAAGTTTGGCTAATGGAATCGGATTGAAGTCGAGGGCATCATGCGCGCCTCCATATCATGGTGAGCCAATCTCGCAAGACCGGATAGCAGCAAGTAGGGTGTCTTGAAAAGCTTAGGCCTTGCTTGACGATGGCGTGTGCATGTCCCTCGAGCATGCATCCAGGCCTTGAGGCGCTCAACATATCCATACACGAACAAGCGAGGTCGAGGATATTCTTTGGGGAGATTGCTCCAATCGCGGCTCATATGGATGCTGCGTGGTTCGCATTCAGCCATGGTGGAGTTTGGAAGGGGCTTGATTTGAGGAGAAGGATGTCGGTCTTTGAGCGGCTAGCGAGGGAATAGTGGTACTAGGGGGGAGGCGAGTGAGGCGGC
Organism: Aegilops longissima; assembly: GCA_021605205.1. NCBI lineage: Eukaryota > Viridiplantae > Streptophyta > Magnoliopsida > Poales > Poaceae > Aegilops > Aegilops longissima. The sequence goes on from JAHIAM010001871.1 coordinate 29,685, forward strand.
GGTACATGAAACCTTTGTGAGATGTGAGCGGAGGCGGAGGCAGAGAAGGAGATGGAGATGGAGTGGTGCTGTGGGAGGCGGAGAGGAGATGAGGCGCCAATGTGCTATCTGGTGGTGGTGACAGACTGATGCATAGGGTGAGGCTAACTTTGGCAACCCGAACATGCCGCTGGACTAGTGTCGGTAGCGGTGTGTGTCACTTCCTTTGAGGACGGATGAATAGTATTTTGACCATCAAGTGTGCCATAGTTGTACTACTACTACTACTACTACTACTACTACTACTACTACTACTACTACTACTACTACTACTAGGAACTTGATTACTCCAGTATTGTATAGCGGAAATAGGTCTCCCATGCTAGCATGCCTGTTCACTTCATCGTTCGAGTATCATCCATATTGAGCGAGAACCAAATTCTGTGCATCCCCAATCAGCATACTGCCGTGATGCATGCGGTGGTTGTTACGGTGCATCAAGAATGACATGCAGATCGTTCCACACTTGAGAAGAGGAAAAATGGAAAGGTAGAAGCGACAGCGAAGGAAGAAAACTGGCTAACGAGGCGGGGAGGGGTTCGAGCAGGAAATTAATGCTCACGCCTAAAGGTTTTGGGAAAACCAGATTTTCATAAGGTGACTTATACTCACCTAAGCGGAGGAGTATTCTTAACGAGAGAATGTTGTGTCTCCCACTCACAGCGCTAAAAAAAACTACGACACATTTTTTTATCTGTTTGGATAAGTCCCACCTATCGGGAAGGATGACGCACGCCACGAACAGTGCGACTCATCGGTCTACCGCATAGCCTTTTCGTTTAGTCTACCCTAGCCGTCTAATCAGCGGCTTGCACGCCACTTCTCCCATTTACTTCTCCATGGGAACCAATTCTCCTTGGCTTCTTCACCTCCCCTTCGTCTTCATTTGCATCCAAACCCCTGCGTTCACATTGTTTTAACCTCTTTAAATAATCATCTACTACTTGATTAGACTAGCCATCTAATACTAATTCTCCAAACCATAGCCCTCCGTTCTAGCGGTTCCAAATGGCGAAAAGAGATCGAGATGCAGGTTTTAGCGTCCAACATGTGCAGCCGGATTTGGGGTTCGGCAGACCCTCCAGGTTTGAACAGCTGGGGTGCTTGTGCGGAGATCTCGCCCTCTACTACACGCACCTCGCCGCCTCGCTAGGATCTAAGCTATGAAAAGAACAACACAAAGAGACATGGGGTTTATACTAGTTCAGGCCACCATTGTGGTGTAATACCCTACTCTAGTTTGTGGTGTGGTGGATTGCCTCTGGGCGATGATGAACAATACAAGGAAGAACAGCCTCATGAAGATGCATTCTTGGCTGGTCACGATGTTGCTAGGGGAGTTGGTCGCTCTCTGCTGATCCAAGATCTTGGGATCTGGATCGAGCTCTTGTCTAGCTGGTTTTAGATGCCTCTACCTGTGGGTGGCTAGTCCTATTATAAGGCAGAGGCCACAGGCCTCTTCCCAAATATTAATGGGAAGGCGCCAACAATTGGCCATTTGAAGGGAACATCTAGTACACTATATCGACTAAAGTTGGTCCTCGCTTTGTCAAAGGCTCGGTGGTGGGCAGCTTGGGCTCCGATGACTTCCTTCCTGCCGTTCGGCGGTCTTGGTCTTGTTGCACGAAATGGATGCCTTTGCTTGATACTCTTACTGCGTTTGCTCCCTTTGCACCAAAGAGGAAGGAGGACCTTTGTGTGGGTTTGGCGCCCTGGTCGTCGGGGCTTGCGTCATGGGCACCTCGTGAAGTACCCGCCTTGATCTCTCGCCTCCTCGCGAGCCAGCACTGCGAGGCCGTGCACGAGAGGCTTCATCGTCCGCCCAGCATCTCCAGCCCCTCACGAGGTCTTGAGCTTGTGTTGATGAAGATGGGCCATCTTTGGGCCACCTTGAACCACGCCCGCGCGCACGGCAGTGAGCAAGTCTGGTACCCCGTTCCCGGAAGCCGACAGTAGCCCAGGCCCAAAGCGCCGGACTTGGCAGCGAGCAGAAGCGGCAAGGGCAATGCGAGCGCCAGCGAGTCCTAACACCTCATGCCTTGGGCGCCAGCGTGGCGGTTGGTTGGGCGTAGGCGCTTATAGCAATCATGTCGACGCAAAAAGTGTCGAATCTATCTAGGCTTTGCTTCCCTCGTCTCCTCCGGTCATTGCCCAGATCCCCTTTCCTGCGCCTTTCCTTCCTGACTCTGAAATCTCCAGATCTACTTCGACCGCGCGCCCTAGCAAGACATGGCGCCTCGCCAAACCCCGGCCGGAGCTTGGTACTCAGCCGCCTTGGACTCGCCGAATGTGTCATTTGAGGCCTCGCATCGGTGCGCCCGGATAGTGGCGGCGCAAGGCATCGCCAGCAGCCGAGGTGTTCAAGGCTGGCTCCGCCCTTTCCGAGGCCAAGAAGCACCTTCTATCCGGTCTTCGTGGCGCCATTGCTGCGATGCAGTGCCTCCCTTTTACGAGTTCTTCTTCTCTGTCCTCGCCCACTACAAGCTGCAAGCTCTGCACCTCCACCCCAACTCGTTTCTTCTTACGGCGATCTTAGCCTACTATTGTGAGGCTCACGTCGGGTGCAGCCCTCGGTGGCCTTGCTGCGCCACTACTTCTCCCTCCGGACCTCTCGCGGTCCCATCTCACCGTCTTGTGAGCTTTGTCGCGAGTATGGCAGCTCCAACACCATTTGAAGCCGGGAAGAGGATTGAGGGCTTGAGAATAAGTGGGTCATGGTAGATTTTGCTAGGCGCATCCACCCTCGGCTGATTCTGCCCACGGAGCACCCCGACCTCCGAGCGATTGGTCTCGTCTTGAACTCGTGGATCCCCCTGTGAAGCCCGTGCTGGAGAGAGGATGGACACAGTTTGTGGCGAGCAACATGGCGGCCAGAAGCTGACAAGGTGCGTCGCTCTGAGGGAGTTCTGGGCATCAGTGGCCCCGCTTGCGTCGATTTCGCTTCACCATTGTGGAGGCCCTCACCGAACCCGCAGTCTTGGCCGGCGAAGATCGGCGCGGTCCTCAAATCTTTGGTCGGGGAGGCGTGGCGAGGCTGGGAGGCGCTCTGTGCTCCCTGTTCCGAGAGATGATTGGGAGCGGCGGTGGAATCCATGCCCGTCTTCAATGGGGACGGGCCCGTGCCCATGAGGAGGTTCCCGAGACCCGGCGGCCTGGCGATGGTGAACGTGTCCTCCGGCGACTCCGCGAAGAGGAGGAAGAAGAGGCGAAGCGGGCCTGACTCGAGGCGACCGGCGGGGAGTCGAGCGCCCCTCCCCGGCATAGGTCCCGCTCTCCGCCTCTTGTCGGCGATGGCGACGAGGATGGCGGCGAGGCGGGCGGCGAGCTTGCCCCGATCCGGGCGGAGGACTGGCTGGTCCCCAGGGGTCTGCCGGCTCCGAGGCAATCCAGAGACGTGCCTCCGCTTCCGGAGCCTCTTGAGGCTGATCCTTGCAGCCGGCTCTCGGGCTTCAAGTATGGCGGAGGTTGCTTTCGAGCTCCTGGCGATGACAGTAAGTGCTTGATCCTTGTTTTATTCCTTGCTTTGTCGGCTGAGGCTTGATATCTCACATCTCTTGGCTTAGCGCTGGCGCCTGGGCGAAAAGTCAAGGGAGCTCTGAGGCTCCCGTGCAGGGCGATGCCTCTGCCCATGAAGGAAGGAGACAGCAAGACACGGGCCTCTCCTGCCGGTCATCCTCAGAGGCCTGGTGGAGCTGGGGAGGCGAGCTCAGCCCCCATGGCCCTAGCGACTCTGAGGTATCCTTGCTGATGCCACCGCCACAGGCTGTTGGGGCGCATGGCAGGTTCCGCCTCGAGATCTTTGTAGTTCACGCTGCCGTCCTCTCCTCCTACTCCACCAAACTGTCTCTCGACTCCTCCTTTGTCCCCGATCGTGCTGCTTGCTGATTGGACCGCGGCGGCAAGCTCTTGAGGCGCCGACCCTTGCAGTGGCGAGGCGCTTGGGCTGGCCTCTGGTGGATTAAGCTCTGACAGCGCCTCGATTCGGCGGCGCTGGTTCGGGCCTCGACGGCGCATTGCGATGAGGAACATATGCGTCCTTAGGGGCGGCGGCTGCTCACGATGCCGCCTGGGGAGGTAGCCGATGTCTGAGGTCGTTGCAAGGCGCTGGAGAGCGAGCTGCGGGGCCTGCGGGACCCGGCTGCCAAGGAGGCCCTTTTCGCCAAGAAGGAGGAAGACATGAAGGCTCGCGAGGCGGCCGTCAAGGCCAGGACGCCAGCCACAGCGCCGTGACCGCTGGGTGTTGTTGGAGCAGGAGTTGGAGGTGAAGAAGGTCGAGCTGGACGGCCAAGAAGCGCGTGGTTCTTGCGAGGACATGAGGCCTTCACGGAGATGGAGGTGAAGGCTCGCACCTTCTTGAGGATGCTTCGACAGCGGCTCGGAAAGCCGGCGGCGGTGCTAGGGGCGGCCCGTCCAAGCTACTTCCCTTCCTGATCCGGCGCTCTTGAAGATGTCACCCTTGGCCTTGGCCCTCTACCGAGGCTGAGGCGCTGGTCTGCTTCTGTCTTGATGCGGCGAGTCCTTACCCACGTCTACCTTCAGCGATCCGGCGTCGACCTCGACAACTGCTGGAGCCAGCGGCCGGCGAGCTTGCATTGCTACAGCGGCTTGGAGGCCGTGAAGGGTCGAGTGGAAGCTCTCTGTCGAAGTTCGGGCCTTGGCACCAAGCGAGCGGCGCTGCGGTCTGAGGCTTCACGAGGCGAACCCGCTCCGCGCAGCTCCGCCGCCAACAAGTGACTCTGTTGTGGCTCTGCTGCGCTTTCAGCTCCTGCAACATGCATCATGCCTCGGGAGGCGTTTAAACTTGTGTTTGGTGTTGTGATAACAGTTATGGACTGTAATATTTGCTTTTGAATTCCTTGAGATTTGCTTTTCCTTCCTACTTGCTTATGTTCTCGCCGCAGAGCCGGCTCAAGCATATATCTCGGCTGCAGTGCAGCCCAGACCAGAAGCAGGGCGGGACCAAGAGTGAGGGGCTACGTGACAAGTTAGGCTCCTGGTCGCGATGCTCAGAGTCCCCTTAAGCGCCTGAACAACAAGTAGGGAGGTGAGATGTGTGGGTGAATCTACCATTCTCGCCTCTGAGCCGGACCACGCATACCTCAACCGCCGTTAGCCTTTTGGAACTAAGGGTGAGGGGCTACGTGACCAGTTAGGCTCATGAGTCGCGATGCTCAGGAGTCCCCGCCAGCGCTCAAGCGGCCTTCTTACCTTGGCTCCGCTCGGGGAGAGCGTCGCGACGAACCACGCCCGAGGGCCAGGCTGGGTGGCGTGCGTGCTCGGGCGTGACCTCAGCGTAGCCCGTGTAGCCCCTCGCACGGCACTCGAGGGGAGGCGTTGCGATGAGCCAGACATCGAGCTACAGGCTCCTCGAGGTTGATCGGCCGGGGCCACCCTCGCTTATTTATCACCAGGCGCGAGCATAAGCGCTTCGTATGTGTACGGGCATAGCCGCTCCTGGGCGAGTGTCGTCCAGCCAGCGGAGCATGGTGCTTCCAGTGCGTGGGAGAGGGCTCCCCTCGGGAGGAGCCCCAGGGCGTGCCCAACCCATACGACACGCGTGGGCTGCGGTAGGGCTGACGAGGTGTATCTGGGCACCCGTGAGCAGTCTGCGGGACTCACAGGCCCTACCTCAAGGCGGAGTTGCGCTCGCACTGAGCCTTAACTTGTGATGTGTTCTCTGCAAATTTGATTAGATCTCGGCTCTCGTCCTCGGGTCCCGACCCTCGGCGGGTCTCGGCCGTCGCTCGTATGCCGCTTCATGATCACCGTGGACAAGGCGAGGGTGAGGTGGAGCCAGTAGGAGCCATGAGTCGCGATGCTCATGTACCCCCCCTTTAACGCAAGCGGCCGACATGAAGGAAGAAGGGTGCGTGGGCAGGCATCAAATAACAATCATGATGGGTTGACGCATGACCCAAAATAAGCGCAAGAGGGTACATGCCGCTGGGTCTGGCGGCGACTTGGGGATGATGCAGCCGGGCGCGCCCCAACAAAGTAAGCTAAGAACATGAAGTAAAAGGATACACGCCGCAGGGACGGACCTGGCGGCTTCGGGAATAATGCAGCCACAGGCGCGCCCAGTGAAAATGAAACTTGAAGGATGTCACCGATAACATTGAAGGCGAAGGGATGTTGAAGTAAGCGGACGCCCGTGGGATCACGGAAGGCGACCTTTCACGAGCCCCGAGGCCAGGGAGCCTCGGGAGGCTCCGGATCTTGTGAGTGGCTCCTCACGGACCATCTCCATCTCCACGAGGATCGGAGCGCTGGACTCTTGAGCCTCGAGGATGCTCCCCATGAGGCGCTGTGCGTGGCGGCGCGTTCGACACGCCGTGGGGCATCTTGAATGTAGCTGTGTGGTGGACCTTCGCGCCCAGCACGGTGAGGGGCAGGCGCTCTGGGAGGCGGCTCGGTTGAGCCACAGGGATGTCGATGCAGACAGCGCAGCCCACCATCCTCGCTGGATGGGGAGCCACGGCGGAGTGTGGCGGCTGCCACTCATGACTCTTGACTCCTGCAACTCCCTGTGTGATCGACCGACGAACTCCCGAGGTTTGGCCCTCCTTGCCTTGCTCCTTCTCGAGGAAGCGTGCTGAAGCACGCCTCCAAGTGGTGCCCAAGCGCGTCCCTCGTGACCTTGGCAAGGTCGGTGGCCCTCGGGAGAGAGCCCCAGGCCTTGCTTGAGGAGGGGCTAGGCCACGCCTTCCTATCTGACGAAGGTGGAGCCCCTGGCAGCAGCGGACCCTAAGGGGCCTGCCTCAGAGGTCGGGCTGGCGATGTCTTCTTCTTCATGGAGGCGGTCTCGGGGCCTCACGCTCTGCGATCTGGATCCTCAAGTGATGTGGCTTGAAAAGCTCGCTCCAGGGGAGCTGCTGCGTCTCTCTTCACAAGGCACCGTGATGACTCCGCCGCTTCTCGGCATCTTGAGGGCGTTGTAGCAGTGGTGGGTCACAGCCATGAACTTGGCCGAGCTGGGTACCGAGGATGGCATTGTATGGCGGGCGAATGTGGGCGACATCGAAGTCGGCGAGCTTCGGTGGTGGTTGTAGCCAGCGCGCCCGAAAGGTGACAGAGGGCGGACCTTCCCAATCGAGACAGTGGAGCCATCGGTGACTCCGGAGAAAAGCTTGGTTGGCTGAAGCTGATTGTAAGGCACTTGGAGATTGTTGAATGTCTCTATGGGCGGGACATTGAGCCTCGCTCCGGCCGTCGATGAGGTCCTGGTGACTTGCGTTCGATGATGGGGAACAAAGCATCGGGAGGACTCCGGTGTGGTCGCGCGACTTGAGCTGATCCGGCGGAGCTTAACGTGATGGCGCCGCTGACCACCTAAGAGGGCGCGTGGCCCGAGCTTGGGAGAACTGCATTCACTTCGCAGGCGAACTGCTTGAAGATGCGTTGGGAGGCTGGGGCTTGAGCTCCGCCCGGGATGCAAGCAATCGCGGCTCCTCCCGAAGCCCCCTGGCCCCTCGTCCTAATGATGGTCCTCGTTTCTCCTTGGCTGTGGCGGGAGGAGGAGGCCTGCGTTTCGCTTCGCAGGCGATCTCGCGAGGCTAATCCCTCCAGTCTCCTCGCGAGGCTGATCCCTTGGCGATCCTCGCGAGGTCGGTCGCGCCACCCTGGCGAGGACCACGGTCTTCCAGCGTCATGTGTTCCTTCCTCCTCCTCGGCCGTAGCCTCGTCGTTCGCGGTCAGGCGTCGGCCGATCCTCCCTCTCGCCTGGCCTAGAGATCTTGACATTCGTTGGTGTTGTTGGTGTGGAGGTCGTGGTACACTGATACAAGCTGCCCTTGGAAGACTCGGGCTGATCTCTGCCCGCTTGGTGTCGAGGTTACATCGCGAGCACGCAGCAGCCCCCTTAAGCTTCACGTCCTTGGCCTTGAATTTCTTCTCTTACGGGTCTGCGGTGGCAGCTCGAGGAGGGAAGGCGCCCTTCCTCAGCCTCAGGCGCACTTGGTCACCAAGTTGAACAGCTCCAAGAAGTGCACATATCTTCATGCATCGCCAGCTCCTCCTTCATCTTGACGTCGCGCTGCACGTCGGAGAAAGCTGAGATGATGGCCTCCTCGATAAACTTGGGAATCTTGAGGTGTGTTGTTGAAGCTGGATGTGGATTATACAGGTCTCCCCTGTGTTGCTGCTTGATCACGGTGCATGTCGCTCAAGGCGGAGGCGGTCGCTGAGTACCTTGGAAGTTGGCGATGAAGCGGGTGCGCATCTCGTCCCTGGAGGAGATCATGCCAGAGCGAGGTTCGGGGAGCAGTGCGGGCTCCGATCCCTGAGTGCCATAGGAAACCAGTTCGCCATGGCCTTCTCGTCCTCGTTGGTGGCTTTGATGCCCAGCTCGTGAGCTGGAGGAACTCCCAGGGTCCGGCCGTGCCGTCGAAGCGAGGAGGCAGGTCAGCTTGAACTTGCCGAGCCACGCAACAGCTTGCGCCTTCGGCGGTGAAGGCGCGACAACTCTTTGTGTACAGGGAGGCCTTTGGTGACGAAGAGCCTGGTCTTCACGGGTCCCCATGCGCTGCATTTGGGAGCAGCAGCAGGGGTCTTAGCGTCTTTGGGAGCGAGGCGTGATCGTGTGAGCCGGTGCGAGTGGGCACTCGGGCAGCTTCTTGGGGCGAGGACCTCTTGACAGCTCTGCTCTTGTCTCACCTGGTGCCGGACAGTGGGTTCGCCAGAAGACCGCGGCCTTGGGGCTGGGCGCCTTCTTGAGGGGGGCGGCCTGGCGCCCGGACTTCATCGCTTCGCGCCAGCGG